>CAKAOI010051955.1:0-128828 GCA_916701655.1 Sebastiscus albofasciatus
TCTGTAGCTCTCCTCTCTACTAACTAGTAAGTCAAAGAATAGTTTGACATTTTTGCTTTTTTCAGGTATGAGTTGTGGGCCGATCTGCGCATCACTATGACCTGGCTATTTAGTTGCTAGGCAACAAACAAGATATAACGTCTTAATGAGTGAGCTGTAGAAGTGCTGGTAGGTGGGTTTTGTTACCTTTGAACAGAGCCAGGCCAGCTGTTTTCCCATGTTTCCAGTCTTTGTGCTAAGCTAAGCTAACCGTGTCCAGCTACCATACAGACTTGGGAGTGGTATCGAGCTTCTAATCTAACTTTCCAATGGTTATTTTTCTGTATAAATCTAATATTAAACCTTTTTGTGGCAAAAAGCTCCTTGTTTTGGGCTATAGAAACTTTGGGTTCCGTATTGAACTTTTTTATGAGAGGATATTTAAGAGTATAGTCTAGCCTTAACACATAACAACCATCTCTCAAAATGGTAAACAGGAAAAAGCATGGCTGCCAGCATCACATCATATCTGGCACCATCCACATGGAACAGATGGCTTACCAGGCAGACTATATTAAATGTACCTAATGAGCCAGAGCACGCATGATCTCATGCTAGCCTACTTCCATTCTTAATCTCCCCATATCATGCATGTGTGTAAGCGAGTGGTCTCGCCAGTGTGCGTGCACTAATTTCGCTGGCTGCATGCATACAAATGCAGATGTGTGCAGGCGCAGGATGCAGGATATTCTCTGCTCTCTTAAAAGCCTTTTTTCTAAGTGGAATGACTCTATCAAGGGAACAATGGGTATTCTGAGCCCGGCAATGTGACAAAGGTTCACGCTGACACGCTTTCCTAAATTAGGCTGTTCATGCACAGGAGGGAAGTGAGCCCTGCTTCTATTCTTCTCCTCTACTCGAAGGTCATTGTGTAGACGGGAAAGGCTACACAGACATATGACTTGACATGCTCTCTAAAGTAGGTTAAGGGCGCTTTACTTGTAAATGTAAAAAATGCAGAGGAACTCTATTCAAACCCTGCATCAATGACTCTGTGGCATGTTTAAACTTATGCAGGGTACACTCTACACCTGGGCCTGATTCCCCCCTCCCGACAATCGTCAGCACTGATTTTTTTGATGGTTCTAAAGATTATCTTTCCAGATATTCCTGTGGCGTGAGGTCTGTTAAGAGTGTTTTTACATCCCTCGGCTCGGAAGTCCATCCTGGCCGAACCGATTTCAAATCGTAAAAATGAAACATGTTCATTATTTACTATTGGATCTCCTGGTGTATGTGGGGAACCCCGAGGACAGCCAATGACGCAGTCACGTGGGAAGGAACGATAGCCAATTGGGAACCAAGCTGACTGAAGAAGGAAGGACAACCACCGCTGTCATGGTGACCGCGGCTAATGCAAGAACTAATGCAAAATGCGAAGCATAAAGTAGTACTAAGATAGACCTCAGAAATGGAGAGCCAATTTCTTCATTTGTGGCAACAGTGCGAGTGTTTATTTAACGTGTCTCCATGACTTCATCCATCCATCCTTTGTGAATTTTCAGTACAAAGTAGTACAAAAACTCACATCGCTAATTCTGACTGTCCGTCGTCAAAATCTGTTAAGATTTGCCTTAACGGACTCCTTTTTGTCATTATATCGATTCCTGGCGTTTGGATATATCAGGGTTCATTGTTACAGAGGGATATATTGTCACAGTCAGACACTAACAATTACACTGACAGTTTAGACATTTAGTTGACGGTCTTATTCAGTTCACCAACAATGCAGGCAACCTAAAGTGTGCAAGTCATCTATCTCTGACAGCTGGAGAAAGCGCCCTCCCATCTCCACTTCACCTTTTCACCTCCAAACACACAGGGACTTTCAGCTAATTGATGTCAGTATGAGATAACCTGCATTACGTCAAACCCTGTATTTTTAATTTTTTTTTACAATGCATGTTTTCCCCTTCACGTAAACACATGTGGAAGTTGCAACATTGCGGCAGGGAGCTGCAGATGTGAACAGAGAGGCCTTTGAAGGAGCGAAGTCCGGGCCTCCTCAAGTCCACCGCCTTCCCTTCCCAGCCCGAACTCCCACCGCACAAGTCTGCTTCCAGGAAACCAGCTGTTGGACTGGGGAGAAGGGAGGAGGTGATATTCTATATCAGGGCTGTGAATCACAGTTCCATGCTCTGTATTTTTCCTATGGTGGTTTGGCTGCCCGGCTGGCTGGCTGGCTGGCTGAGCGGCTGGCAGGGTGCACGAGGAGGAATGTGTTGTGGAGCAGGCCCCAGCGCTGAGGGACTGACTAGGAGACTAGGACAGGGGGTTGCTGGGTTATTATGTGGCCCCGGGGGTGCTTATTTAAACCAAAGTCCTGTCTGGACTATTGCACTCAAACACTGTTATTGTACTGCAGCTGCATGAGACATAAGGGCAGAGAGTTGGAAATAGGGAGGAGGAAGAAGAGAGGGAGTCAGAAAGGGAAAGAGAGAGTTATCATGGGAGGGGGAGTAGCGGGAAGAGAGGAGGTCTGGACAATGTCATCCCTCCTTCCCAGGAAACGGCACAAACAATAAATAAAAATGAAAGAGCCCAGTGGAGCAGAAGAGGGGACGGCACAGGGACGAGCCATAATTAGGCACTGCATGACGAAATATCTTGTATCATATAGAGTTAAAACTGGAACTAGGACACATTGTAAAAGTATCTGCAAACTGGTGCAGGAGATAAAAACAAACCCTGCAGAGTTGACTGAGTGTGCATATTTGGGTATGACACACATTTTGAATAGCATCCGGTTTGGAAAGATTCATCATCCAGACGCAGAACAAAGAGCAACAGCTAGGCAATCATTTTAATGGAAGGAGACAGATCTGTTTAGGGATGGAAAGTCGCACGTCATGCAAGACTGGGAGCTGCGAGCAACAGCGGGGATCTGAGCCTCGGGTTCGTGCAAAGTGAGAGGAAAACTCAGAGAGTCTGGCCCACGCGGTGGAATGGCGGAAATCCTGGTCTGATTGTGCTGCGGCGTTTGCTTGTGCTCAGACAGCTCCTAGGAAAGGAATGTGTGGCCTACATTCCCTCTCGAGCCCCCGCCTCTGCTTCACCAACACTCACTGTCAGCACGGCGAACTTTAAGAGGCTGCATACCAAAAACAACAAAGGACGGAAACATTCGAAGCACATGGTCCTGATTTACTGGCATTTTCCGGAGGGGTGACAGGGAAGCGGTTTATAAAAAAACATTCAGGGCAGTGTTTGCTCTGCAGGTTTGAAAGCACTGCTATGCAGTCATTTAAGTCTGACACAGGAGGCAGGAATGGGTTAAGTCTACTGCAGAGAGAGAAAGCAGAAAGGAGTGGTATGGTGAGACAGAAGGGGTAGCGGTGGGGGTGGGGAAGGAGTGTGTGTGTGTGTGTGGGGGGGTGGGGGGGGGTCAGCGCTGCATTCAGATGAAATTAAATGGAGGCTAAAGTGCTGACTCATTGCGTTCAGGCCCTTTATTACCTGCTCCGTCACCCAGGTTTTATGGGGTGGGCTGCCAGAAGAAGGCTGGGGGGATGCAGCGGCAGCCCTCATTTACAGGAACCCTTTTGGACGCAATAACACTGCAGTCAGCCAGCCAGCCCCGCGGCTCACCTGCACTCTGCGAAAGCACCCTCTAGGACAACACCCCCTAAAAACGCACACACACACACATCCCCCACCTCTCTCATTTTTGGCTAAACAGGAGGAAGCCTGCTTTTGCTGCTAATGAGACATCAAGGGGAGCTGGGGAATCTGGGCTTGCTTTGTACAGGCTGGTCTGGTAGGCCGGTCTGTCATGCTGTCTGTGAGTAAAGAGCCTTTGTTTGCTTTTCTGTACTTCTTTGTGATGGAGTAGTGCTGTGGTTTACACCACAAGCAATGTGACAAATAACGTGCCGAAAGTGAATTAATGTTGTACATGTAGAAAAATGTTGTGTTTGAATAAAGAACACGAGTTCGGCTGCAGCGTCATCGCCCAGTCTGTTGTTAGATGTGTAAGCTATCATGGCGGCATCATTTGCATTGCAGCTAGCGCACACCTAGCAAAGTGGTAGAGTTGTTAGCGGTGTGAACACAGAGGTGGGATGGTGACATGAGACACATTTTCGGAAAGAGAAAAAGGAACATTTTTCCTAGATAGATACAAGATTAAGGCTGCTGATTATGGGCAAAATTATTTTTTATTGCACTTTCACGTTTAAATAAACAGATCACAGCTTTCACTTCCATGTTGTGCTACATTCCTGCTAATGTACAAATCTCTGCATCAAAATAAGACTGGTCCGTATTCACAGTGCATCTCCTAGAAAAAAATAAAATTGTATCAAAACTATTTTACCCTAAACTAAATCAACAGAGCACTGCTTTCACTTTCACTTTGTGCTAAATTCTTGCTAATTAACAAATCTTTGCATCAAAATAAGACTTAAAATTAGGCTCTTCTTCACCTGAATTCAGTTTTATATTCAACATTACTCTTCTACTCTGCAGCCACAACATTCAGGAAAGTTTTTCACAGGCTAGCGCTATAGGGTGCACACACAGCAGTAGGACAGCTCCCCAAAACATCTAGATCGCCCCCTGGTGGCTAGCTGTTAGTTTAGGAAGCACTTGATTTGATATGTAGCGGTGTTTTCTATTAGCGGAGCACGCATTTTAAACGTAAATGTCGCAGTCGATCATGTTCATTTCATTGTGGGAATAAATAATTCCTGACAATTACTGATATATTTGCCTTCAGGACATCTCTGACTACATACATGCAGAAAATCAAACATTTTTACTTTATTAATTTTGATATTTTTCAAAGTAAAAGTCCCTAGAAGTGTATGATTCAACTTTTTCCCATGGTCTACTGTTAAAAAAGTTAACAAAAATTGCGTTAAATCGTAATATCAAATCACAATACTTTGAATCGCAATACATATTGAATCGGCACCCAAGTATCGTGATAGTATTGAATCGGGAGATAGGTGAATCGTCCCAGCTCTAATTGTTGCTAGATAAACAGACATAAGGTTATACAATGTGCATGATACATGGCTGCGGCCAGCCTGGAGCACTCACTGGCTGTGGAAAGCGCTTATTGCTGCTGATCAGACGAAATGGACTCCAGCACTGTGTCAGGCTCCAGTTTGTCTCAAATGGTCTGGGCAATCAGAGCATACAGCCAATAAATGGATGCATTCTCTCTGTCCTGGCTCCGATTCTCCATCTCCCTCATTACTCTCATTACTCTGCAGCTTGTGGGTTATCTAATGCTCTCCCCATGGCTTACGGTTTGGCTGGGGATTAGACTCATTTTTCCAAGGGCATTTTATAAACAACCCTGTGTGCCTCCCGTTCCCGTGGGCTGAGCCGATGTAGCAGCAGAATTTACGACCTCAGAGGCCTTGTGGCCTCACTCCCATTGCAATACATTATTCAAATTCATTCTCTCTCTCACACAGAGCGGAGGGCAATTATTTGAATATCCGCAGGAGTGCAGCTGGAGTGCCGCGGCTCATCTTCAACAGCAAAGACGGCGAAATTGCCTCACTCCGGCGGATCAAGGTTGTAGGCAATGAAACACTATAATTTATGACACAGTTTGATATTTCAGTGAAGTCATTGATTCCCTCGTGTCAGACCTTGGCGAGGACGGCTCCAGAATTCACAGAATGTAATTCCAATTTTGCCTCGATGAGGAAATCTTTTCTTTTTTTTTTTTACAGCACTAATTGGACACTTGGCTGGCTGCACATGCTGTAAAATGGATTTTCCCCCTGAATCAACAGAAACAGCCCTCAGAAATTCAACATCATGCCCCTGCCCTGCAAATTATTTCCAAGGCTTCTGTACAGAGTGTAGCAAACGGAAAGTCTGTGCTCGAGACTAAATTTGTGTACCGCCTGAGGAAAAGAAACGGACCGATATCATGTATGCAGCAAGTTATTGAAGCTGTCCCACTTTCAGCAGCGAACAGATGCAGTGTCCTCGTTTCTTGTATAGCAAAGCTCTTCTCTGTCACACACCTACACCATGATGTAAGTGTTGTTCACACCACAACAACACATGCGTTTGTACCATTCACGGATCCCATTACAGCACCTCACAGAGACAGACTATATGTCACACTGGATTACACACCTCCTCATGCATGAAGACTTACTAATACCGTACACTCCGATTATGAACAAAGAGGAAGGAGATGCTTTGCTTTTTGAAATTTGGCCTCACCCTCCCAAACCTCATTTCTATTTTCCTCTCATATCTTCAGTCAGTTTGATGAATTCTTGCTCATTAATCATCAGCTGTTTCCGACTGTGTATATCGCTCTTTTTTACCGCTATGTTTTGCAATACTTTATGTAGAATATTGTTATTCTTTTTCCATATTCTCAATCCTTTTTGCCGTTCCTGCTGTTCTCCAGTCACCTAGAGAAAAACTCTATAAGACAAAACTTAAAGCTGCATTAATTCTATAATAACACAGGTATGTCGCGAAAACTGATACTTTGGTACCAATTCCAAGCCAAAATTCTGAAAACGTGACTGTTTTTCTACAGTACCACAAGTACTATCACAGGCACCAGGCTCGAGACCAACAGCGTCCTGCTGTCCCGGGAACCATAGAAAATGTGTTTGGGACACAGTAACTCTATCGACACGTCAAGGGGACACATCCTATTTTTTTCCATGATAATTCTACACTGCAAACAACAAATCCGTGATGACATCAGCAGGACGAGAGCTAGTTAACGTTAGCTGTTAACTCCATGCAGGACTGTGCTGAAAAAAGACAAGGAAGCTCTGGATAAAGCACATCATGTAATATAATGTTTAATTTGTGCGTGGATCATAGCTAAGTTAGCTAGCTAGCATTGGTGAGCGGTCTCGCACAAAACTAAATCATACTTCGACAAACCTACGACAAACTGACACTTTCTTGAGTCTGAGTGAAATACCTCAATGACGGCTAAATATTCCACAATGTTTACTAGCTAACCATGGTGAGAGTGAACCAAAACAGTAACGTTGCAGCCCAATAATGAGCTGAAAGACGCTAAAATGCGGTCAAATGAGTCAGGTGATAATTGCTCTGAGGGTTCGTCATAGGGCTGGGCAATATGACGATATATATGGTCAAAAAGATATAAAAATGTGCATTTTATATATTTTTATATTTTCTTCTCTATTTTTTCTTTTTTCTCTCAAATTTCACTTAAAACGTGTGTTTATTTTGCACTCAAGTTCTTAAAATGAAAAGATACTCAGGACTATTCATCTGTATTTAATTCACAGGAGTTTACAAAAATAGGCTTTACCATGTGGTTATTTCATACAGACTATTTATTTATTGAATTACCAGAAAACATGCTATATTCGGATATTTATCACGTTATCGGGATAGGAAATGACCTGTATGATGATAGAAGATTACTACACTACAAGCAACACCTTTCACATTACAAACAGCCATTTGATCTGTTGTTTTTCTACAGATATTGATTAGTGTAGCTTTGAAAACAGTTATGTAGCTTGATGAAAAGTAGGTGACAAAGAGATTCTGCAATAGACCAAGACTTTGGTCTATACCAGCCTTTCATCTTGCTACTCGTGCACGAAAATGTGGTCATGTGTGAGAAATCTTATGGAAATGGATTTGTCACTGACACAGTGTCTAATTGCTTCTTTGTTCTGCCCTTTTCCTACCACACCTGTCAGACGTATCAGTACACCTTAGGTTCAAAGGTCAAGTTTAGCACAGGAAGTGATATACTGTCCCGCTGTTGAGCCTTGTTTCATTGAGCTCTGACATTCCTTTTGTGTGTGCATGTCTTTGTATGTGTTGGAGGCAGGGATAACGTTTCCAGTAGCACATCTGCCTCAGAAAATCTCTTGTGGTTGTATCCAGTTCCCGTCACTGATACCATGAAAGCAATCGCAGAGATAACAAAACCTCATTCAAACACTAAAAGCAGGACAAGGACAGGTAAGAGCCTGCTCGCCATCTTTCCCACAAGTGCCGTTTTTAAACCCCTTTGGGTGTGCCTTTGGTGTTAAACTGATGAAAACCACTGTGATGCAACTGCGTCTTTATTCATGACAGTACACGGTGGGAGGGTTTAGCCGCGAATGCCTGCGGCTTCGTAAATAAATCATCCAAACTCACTGAAGAGAAAAGCTCTAACAATAAAAGATTTTCTTCCCCGACGGGTGAGTCACCATTCAAAAGGAAAAAGAGGCCCAGATTCTCTGCCGTCAAGCATTCAGGCATCAATTTCACTAGTGTGAAAAGCCAGCTGACAATAGAGCTAATTGATGAGGATTATCCAGCAGAAAAGGAGGAAGCCTCGTGACGTGACTCATCGCGGCCATCTGTGCGAGTGTACTGTATTTTCACAACCGTGCCTTCGAGAGCAGAATAACTTCCTCTTTGGCACAAAGCCCCAAACGAACATCAGCCTACCCCGACTGGCTGTGCCTCTGCCTAGAGAATATACTTTTACTTGCACCTGTGCTTTAAACCGCCTGCAATGTCTGACTAGTTGCTGCTGAGGGAAAGCGAGTACACCCACTGAGTGCGATATAGAGGGAAATATGAGTCATACCGAACATCAAAACACTTCCATCAAAATGCTGAGACCTGAAGTCACACATTCACACACACACACACACACACACACACACACACACACACACACACACACACACACATATTCTGTGAAATTCCCAGTGAGTCGACTGGCTAATGACATTTTTTCTCTGTTACCAGCTAATCCAGACACAAAAGCACGACACAGGGCTCTCAGGAAGCTTTTCTTTTAATTATTAGAAGCACATGTTGAGTCCAAAATTTCATACAAACATGCTATTTAGTACACTAAAACAGTATGTGAGATATTTGAATGTGTCCGAAACCTTAGTATGGAACAAAGAGTACGCAAATTGCTTACTATTTCCTGTGAAATGTTACAGTATGCAACGCTGGACACTACGGCTGCATAAATATCCCACAATGCAATGTGGTATAACGACAACGTTCATAACAGACATTGATGGACAGCTCTGCAACATGAATAACACTTAACTGAAAGTATAAGATTCCACTTTGCTAGGCGTAATATATATTTTAAATTAATTCAGACTTTGATTCTCACAAACGGTCGTTTTGGTCACATGAGGTTGGCACGGGTTACCATGGTTACACGTCTCCAAACGGCAAGGGGATTCTGAGGAAGTGACGACATAAATTACTGCTCAGTGCGTCTGAAAAGATCCATATTACTGTTTATTCACACAAAAGTATGTTGAACAATAGTACACCTATTGAGTGTGTAGTGCATCATATGTGATTACGGACGAAGCCATAGATATAAAACAGTAAATGTGACATGTACTCACGACTTGCTGTTCCAGGATGAAATCATATGGCGCCCATCTTACCTGGGTCCAGTTTTAAACTTGCTGTAATTGGAACCTATGGTGAAAGAGGCTTATGTTGTCCTTGTATTTTTCTACCAATATACCAATACTGATTTTTATTCAAAGTAATGAGTGTAAGACAACTGTGTCTGTCTAAAATGAACCAAAAAAACAAAACAAATCACACGTTCTATCATAAAGATAATCTCATAATTGTGTATTTATATTGCAGACAATGATTATATTCTTTAAATTTTGCCTGAACTTAATATGTAAGAACTGTCCTTGGTATTCTGAATGGCTAATATACTACATTAAGTAATGTCTTTTATGTAGAAATCCTAAATAGATTCAGTATTATGGGTATTATAGGCAATTACAATCAGTCACTTCCTGGTTTGCCGTTTTACATTACTGCAATATTGATTTGCCTGGTCTTCACTTTTTGTGTAGACTGTAACGTAGACATGAAATATTATGAAGTGGGATTTAGTACTAGTAGTACTTCTCCTTGTCGTTAACGTGTTGTATGTTTACTTTACACATGATTGGCATGGAATCAGCTGCTTAGCGGTCAAATATTAGGGTAATATTAATAACTTTGTTATAATGGTGACATTACTAAACGTTACCTTAGAGCTAAGTTAGCGTAGCTAACATTAAAACAATGTCTGTTTAGCTAACAGATCAATGCTGTTGAGCTAGCAATCAGCAATAACTTTGACTTGCTTAGTAGCTAACAGTAAAGTTAGCTAGTTCACTAACTTTTTGTAGTTTTAGTTGATCCATAAGTAAAAAATATATATATCATCTCAGAGCGCCCACAAGCCAGACATCTTAAATATCAGTGACATATCACTCAAGAGGGCTGCGTTCTACTAGACGATGTTAATGAAAGTCAGATTGAACACCGTGTGTGGTCAAGAAATGCAGCCGAGCTTAAAACTCACATCTTTGTCTTGGTGATTTAATGCTCTTGTTCTTACACGCTTTTGTTTTCATGCTTTATCTTTCCTTTTTTCCTTTCATTCTCTCTCGGGGCTGTACATTCGATCTCAGTCATGACGCATTACCACAAACTGGCAGCGTCTCTGTCACTGCGGTTAGATCATTTGGCTTTGTGAGAGTGATGCGTCTCAGTTTCAGAAACATAAGATCATCAGACCATTAGATTTGTGTCTGAAACGAGCACGGCAGCTGCTAAATATGCCCCGGCTCGGAGTGAGACGTGTAGTGACACAGCTGGCGCTCCTCACAAGGGGGAAAGTACAGTGATTTTCGGATTCAGTCAAAGCGAAAATGCCCTTTAACTTCAAAGTTACCTTACAGGAAGATCAAAATGAAACACTGGAGGAGGACTGTCTGAACACTTATAAACAAAACTACACACACTTGAATCTCATATGAATAAGTGAGAGTGATGAAATAAGACGCTACTCTGGCCTTCCCCACGCACACGCACGCCTACCCTCCCCCCAGCTGGTTCCCTTCTGACTCATGGGGGATTACTTGTCTGATCACTTTGATCTGCTTGCCGGTGCCAAAGCTATTTTCTCCACCCAGCGAGCAGTTTTAGCCTACAGGCAGGAGACACATATTCAGGTTAGAGTTTCATCTGCCCACTGACACCGAGACAGCACCTGCTAAACCCACGGCGCTCACAGCTAACAGGAGGCGGAGTCGATTCAGAGCCAATTTCAGTTAGGACGGCTAAAAACGGTATCAGGTTATTCGAGGATGTTGCACAACGGTGATGAATAACAGTCACTTCTAACCACAAACAGTTTGCTCCTGATGCAACAGGATCTCCCACACATGATACATGCTCCGATATGAAAGTAAGGTCAGAAAGCTGACACAGAGAGCTGCAGTGGAAAATATGGGTTGTACTGCCACTGCCAAATGATTGTAGAGCCAGTGGCATGAATGCAATAGAGTGGAGGAAAGTATACTGACACTTTGGCTGCAGTCGAAAAGTCAAAAAATGACGTCCTAATGTCTTTTCCTAACCACTTTTTCATGACCTCGATGGCAAGTGGTGTTAAGAGAATCCGACTGCACAAACACTAGGCTACGTAATTATGACGCGACGGCGGCGGATGTTATTGACGCGGGTCTGCTGTGGTGAAACTACAATGTTCTGAAGATGGACAACAAAAGGCGCATGTTCACTCCGTGAGCTATTAGACTCGCAAAAAAAAGAATCCCCAACAGGGCGATGCTGCGGTGGACCCCGACGCAAAGCGTCACAACAATGACCCGCTAGCTGTACATTATCCCGTTTATTACACGGCTACTGACTTAAGAAATCAATATTTTGAAACAAAAACAGTCTGTCAGTCCAACATCAGAGGTGCAACAGTCTGTTATACATAGCAACGATCTGTTATAAAGAAATTACTGATCGCAGAACGCTGTGATTAACCAATCAGAATCGAGTATTATGTAATACGTTTTTTTTTATAAAACAGTCAGCATATCCTGACAGTAGTGCATGAGACAGGTAATCTAAAAAAAATCGTGTGCTTCTGTGTCCTCCGGTGTCCTTTGGTGCTCCTAACGGCATCTGCAAGATTTCACAGACCGGAGGAAAACAACCAATCAGAGCCGAGCTGGAGCCTATAAATATATATATAGCCTGTAATGCCTGGCAGCCATGTTGAGATCTGTTGAGGAAATACCAAGCACCGCCCACCAGCCGGAGCACAGCCAATAGGAACACTCTCTCTCTGAAATGACCTGTGATTGGTCAAAGTCTCCCGTCACTAGATTTTTTAAAGCCTGAAAACAGAGCCATGAGGAGGAGCAGAAGTCTAGTTTACTCTCAGAACACTTGAATTACAATATGCTGAAAGGTTATTATGGATTTTTTGCCCATTGATGCCAAAACCTTTCTGCCTACTGCAGGTTTAAGCTCGTAACCAAGTGTCAAAATTTGACTTTTTGTTCATGACACATGAGGCAACATGAGGCATGTGAATCATGCCGGCCCTGATGTGGCTGAAAGCCGTCTCTGCTACACATCATCTGCTTCTCGGTGTTCCTGTCGCTGCATGCTTTGGTGCCAGGTAAACCGCTCCAGCTGGGAAAGCAAGGCGAGCTGTGCTGCGGTTACGTGACTCAGTTTCTGGGAGAAATAATGGTCTTTCGCTTTCTCTTTCTCCATAATTTCTCTCTCTGCAAAACCCACCACCGCCACCCACCCGCTTATCCATCCATCCTCCCTCTCGGAGACTCGGAGGAGCCAGCGTTATCAGCGGGTGTCATTTCATGAGAGCCATCATCAAAGGCAGCTGCCTGGTTTCCATGGAAACAGCCCACTTCAGGGGAGGTAGATCGGAGGAGGCATGTGTTAGAATGCTGCGGGTTACTATGGAGACTGGAGCGACAGCTTACATAAGTATTCACTGTGTGCGTCTGTTGCACCAAGGCACATTCCACCATATAATTAATGCTCAGAGTGTTTGCTCGCTGCTGTCGAAAATTACAACAATGTCATTTCAAGTGGCAGGCAGCGGCGCTCGTCGGGCCGCGCCGCCGCAGTCAAGGTCAGGCTAATTTCCCCGCCAATTAAGCCCAGCTTGTGCATGGAACAGCTGTCAACTGCCATCTCCAAGGTGACACATCAAATCATTGTTTTTTTTACCATTCAAAAGCAACTCACAAACACTTTAGTCCCAGATGTGTTTCATGTTTGCTTTAAAAACTCCACCCACCACCATGTTATTCGTACTGAATGAAATAAGATGTGTTCCCTCTGAAATGTAATGTGAGAGCATGAACCATGAAAGGGCTCGGACGGGAAGGGAAATAGGATGTAAAGGTTGAAGTCAATGTGTTTTATTGGCCCCGAGCTATTCTGCCAATAACTAATGGATCCTCTCCTAAGAGAAACACTGCAGTCAAATTGCCTTGAGTGCCTGGACTCCAAATGGAAGTAGACAAATGATGTCCATCTTATCTGAACTGTGCATAATGCATTTTCTCTATCTCAGATTTATGCGCTCATCTGCAGCCTTTTAAGTCCTCATTGCAATTAGGTTCTGTATATATGCTTCACTTTCATCTCTGGTGTATACAGTTATAACCAATGTTATGCTGCAGCTGTCGTGACAGACCATGCCTTATTTGAGCAGCGAGAGATAACAACATAAATAAAAATGACTCCTTGTCTTCTTTCTGAAAAGTCTTCTCTCAAGTTAACTAATATTTATGCTGCATATTTGAAATGTAATGATGGATGTTTTCAGTGAGTTGCGTGGCATTAAATTAAAGAGCACACATTTAGATTAGTTTCAGTTTCAGTTGGCTGTTATCATAACTGTACTCGGAAAATAATGAATAGTGGTAATTGAAGCTCTTAGCACTGCATCTCACCTTTAACCCACTTCCTCTGACTCACATATGCGTGGTCACATGAGCAGACACGTCACCACACACAACCAAGCCTTTACAAATACACAAAAAACAGCATCCATGTGACCGCATGCAAGATTGGTATAAAATCAGCAGGGTTTTAATACATTTCACCCTGCTTATGCTTATGATTTGGCCTCAAAAGAAGCCACGTGTTCTGCCTCTCCAAAAACTACAGCCTGGTTGTAACCGAAACCATGTGCTGTGCGCAGCGTACCATGTGGTGCCTTCTCGGCTGCTTCTGAGACTGTTGGAAGACGGGGGGAGGTTAGGAAACCGCAACATGACAAATGTTGTACTAATAACACTGTCGCACCAGACAGTGCCAGGCGAGGAAGACTCGGTTGGTTGTTTGACACATGGACGACTATATAAGGACTTCCTCTTTTTGCTCTTGCTTTAACTGGAGACTATGATTAGCAGCCTGGGTTACTATTAGCTCGATGTTAATAACAAGACATATTAACCCTGTCTGTTCTCATGCAGATTGTTATGAGGTTGGTGGTTGGAGCTTGTTGGTGTATCTTATTATGACTTCCAGCTGGCATTTTTCATCATAACCATATTCAGGATGTTCAGTGGAATGAGTTAAAACCAAAGATATTTTGGACACATGTCCTCCGCCCTAACTAATAATCTGGTCATACACATTCAATATTAAAAAGAAGATGGTGGTTGTTTTTGTGGCATCAGCATAACAAAGTAAAGACGCCCACACATGATCAGCAGTAAAAATCGCCCTGTGATGGATGTTCCATTGTTATCTTGTGGGGAGAACAATGCCGCCTGAATAGAAATGCAATATTGATACACTGTATTATGTTGTATGAATCTATATTGATTCTCAAAAAGACTATAGATTTTTAATTGATAGTTTACATTCCAAACATTTTGTGGTTTATTTTGTGTTGTGATGAATAATAATAAATCGTTGCAGCCCTATCACAATATATCACAATATATTGAATCGTAACGCCTGTATCATGATACGTGTCGTATCGCCAGATTGTTGCCAATAATGCACAGCCCTAGTAGCCAGCTCAGAGTAAAGCTTGAACCTCTGTGACTTGAATAACTATCGCATGCGACTGTAATAGCAGGGACAGATGGCAGGAGGGGAATGCCGTCTGACTACAGCAACCCGGAGTGTGACAGGGACATGCTCTACTAGGTGAGAAGAATGCGTTGTGACACTCCTCCAGGGCACCTTGTGAACAGCGTGACAGTGGCATGAAAGCGTCAACATGCCAGTTTTCACAGCGCACCCCTCTCTGTGCAGGCCTGCCAAGACTACCGACACTGCAGTTCAACTTCCACACCACGGGAGAAACTCGCACTGATGCCGCTGGAAGTGTCGCTGCGACATTTTACCATCAGGATCTGTTTTGCCCAGTCTTGAAAAAAATATGCTTCTGTGAGCAGTGGGATGGGAGATAAGCTCATTAGTTGCCTGAGGTTGTTATTGTCACTGAGGGCTGTAAATGGCTTTTATAATTCAATCAACTCCACCTTGGCTGCGCAGTGAGTCAACTCTCTGCCCTCCACAAACTGTGTCAGAGCAGCTGTTGCACCAGATCATATTGCGATGTTACGCAAAGACCGCAGCGATAATGTGACTAGCACACAATGGCATTTTTATGTTGTGCACCAACAAAACAAAGACGACTGTGTTGGGTTGGCCCAAAACCACCCCGCTAGCACAATTCCACGAAGTGTGCTCAGTCACTGGTAGCTTTCCAAGCCCAGCCCTCTGTAGTTTAATGCTGCTTGTTTTGGCACAGAGACCATATTTTGGCAGACACTGACAAACCTGCTCACCTGTAATCAAACCACAGGAGCCAACACCCTTCTTACATGTTTCACAGTATCACTCCATCTCTCTATGTCTGTCTCTTAGTTACATAAGTGCACAATTAGCACAAACAATTTCCAGCTTCACCTAATAATCAGTCCTGCGATGCCTATTTTAAGTACGGAAACAAAATGACCATCAGTGTCATTCACAAAATAATGAGACTAGTAATTGCCTCGTCTTTCCTTCCAGGGGAGTGGCTCATAAAATAAGCTGCATTCTCTGCTGATGAATTATTACTATTCATTCTGATGCCCTGCAGGCGGCTTTCACATCACAGAGGCCCATATTTCTTGGCAGCAAACATATTAAGAGTTTGAACCTCTGTCATGCCTACTCTGCAACCTTCCTGATACCCTGTAACCACCTCCAGTCATAATCAGAATGGCAGACTGGTGCAGGGAGGGTGAATAATTAATGCTGTGTTTTTTGGGTTTGCTTATTTCACTAAGCAAAAAAGAAGTTTCTTGCCCTCATCGCCTGCGGCCGAATACTCAGCTTGCCTGGCACTTCGTTCAGCTTCTAAAGGGATGATGCCTTGCTCAGAGAGCCAAACCATAACATAAGATTCGACACAGGAAAAACAAACTTGTGCGGGAATAAAACTCCGGATGAACTCCTGTTGCGCTGCAAACGGGAGGGAGACATCAAAGCAATTTTTTACGACACGCAAAAACACTAATAACTGCGAGGCTAAATCATGTCATTAGCATGAGAGCTGACATTTTCTTGTCAGGGGAACACACGGTTTAGTAGGTGGAGGTGGCTGTGGGGCTGATGGGTGTCGTTGGCAGAGTCCTCCATGCTGTGACACATGTTTATCCAGGCCACCAGACAGACAGACAGAGAGCAGATAGCGGCTCGCGGGCTGAGAAGAGCGGGGGTGCCCTGTTGTTTCCATGCTGCCAGGAAACTCTGGAGTGTCCTGTGCTCCGTCCCTGTCACAACGTGCTGCAGTCTATCTCCTTCCACTTTGGAAAAAAAACACTATTCACACACACCATCTTAGATAAGAAGGGACATTATCCATGATCTCAACCTCCACCGTGATGATGGAAATGTACCAACTGACTATTCACTAAGGCCTGTCGCCGTTAGTTACTGTTGCTATGTCAAGCTTTCTGTTTGCACACAGCACGACCGCAGTAAACAATGATAGCGTGGCAGGTTTACCTCACGAAATTTGTAGTAATATTTAAAACAATGGGTCTTTGATTTCAGACAAAAGACAAAAGCAGGCTTCTCGTTGTCCAGCAACTCTCAATTTTGCCCGCCAATATAACAACTGCTGTTGTGCAAAACATGCCTGTTCACAACGGGACAAATGCTCGGCCTGTGTCGTTGCTGCTTGTAGCTTTCTCAAGAACTGCTCATACAAACTTCACACTCAACACTTTATTTTTGTCATCAAAACCACTATAGCTACCCTTGGCGTCACTTTAGGATTAGGCAACAAAACCACTATAGTTAGGTTTAGGAAAGAACTACATGGTTGGGCTTAAAACTACTATGTTTGTACAGTGAAAATGACACTGAACGTTGTGAACACAAGACACGAACACACAGGATACAAACAGCGGTCTCCTGGATGAAAGCCTTGTGTTTTTTGGATCCATCCACCTCCCCTTCCGCACACCGGTGTGTCTCCTTTTGCTCTTTAAACTACGTCACCACACTCCTGGCGCCTTTTCTATGTTTGTTTACTGTTGCCACGAATAGGTTTACATTACAGTCAATGGCACGCCCAGTGCATTTCATACCGGCGCTAAAGGGTGCCTTGTGCAGCAGTAACACACGCCGACGTGACAAAGCCTCTGTATGGAAATGAGAACGTGCTGGAGCAATACACATAGACATAGTTGCGTAACACACCCAAGTTGCAGCTATTCAGAAACACTGGTGAAATACAGTCTTGTTCATGGGAAAAAAGGGGCAAACTTTACCATTAGGCAAGCTAAACAACGGCCTGGGGCCCCGAATAGAAGGGCCCCAAACAGCTATAGATATATCATGATGTATAGATATGAAAAGTATTGAATTACGTTACTATTCTAACTCATTTTGCCCCGAAATAACTCACAAACGGCCCCCAAATCACTTAAAAATAGGCAACTCAACTGTATACTACATACTGTGTAATTCTACTTTAGAGGAAAACATCGTAGTACTACATTTACCTGACAGAGAAATGTTCAGAAAATAAATCAGATTTTACTTAGAAAACATAACAATTAAAATGTTTCATTATTATTCATAAAACCATCATGCATCATATAAAAATAGAAAGCTCCACCTATAACAGACGTTAAAGGGACTTTTTGTAACTTCTTACACGTATAAATCAACCCGTGGTCAATGTCCCATGCGCGCTCGCATGTGGCTACGCTGTTCAGACAAGACTCCAACACAAACTACACAGAAGCACTAAAACCGCAAAGTTATATCTAGTGAAGCCCGTCTGTTAAACAGTGTTGGCCGCAGTTGGAGGACGCGGGGGAGACCGTAGCTTTGGTCTCCAGGGCCGGAGTCTCTGCTGTACTCTGCCTGCTTGCCTTCACTCACACACAGCGCTCGTTCTCGCTCTCTCGCTCCACCTCATGTGCATGCGCGCACACTCCACACTGCAGAAGTGTTAGTAGCTCTGAGAATATCTAGTGAATGTACAGTGGACGTTTGTGCAGAAATAAATGCTGCAGCTCCTCCAGACCAATAGAGGTTTCCCGTGTCTTGTGAAGTGAAGGGGCTCCGTAGCGAGAAACGTTATCGTCTCCGACCAAGACTCTGGTGTCTCCCCTGTTTCCTCTGGCCGCGGTCGGGAGGCTGAAGCAGGAAAAGCCAACACTAGGATCAGCAGTGATTCATGGAGAGATCTCCATCTGGTCAGCTAACATTACTGCCAAGCAGGTGAAATATAGAGTGATATTGTGGTTTTAGCTGATGTGTGTCGCCTCACTGTTTTGAGCGATGCTCGTTCATGTCTATGTAGAGCGAGCACAAACGCGAGCCCGACGCTGACTTTCGTTGACTTAACGGCCACAGGTGTCGCTGTGAACAAGCATTTCTGATTCTTACAAACAGTCTCTTTAAGTACATTGTGCTGATAAGACCTCTCTTTCAAGCTTCACTTGAAGTGAACATCTGAATGCACACAGAGGGACCAACATGCACAGACGGCCGGTCCGGCTTATCAGAGGTATTTCAGAGGTGTTATAAGCTAACTATGGCCAATCACTTACACATCTGAGTTGCCATGGCAGCGTGTCTCTGTCCCTGTAGCTCTCCTCTCTCTGGCTAGTTGACTCCAGAGAAGTGAAGAAAAGCTTGGTTATAACAGTAATTAAGGTTTACATTGCGCCTATACATTATGTATTTAATAAAATAATAACACGGAGGCTCTAGTCTGCATCAACACAGCAACAACTTGTATTTCTCCATCATAGTCAATACCAACGGTTTTCCTCTTCGGTACTTCCGGTCCATCCTTCACAATAAAAGCCCACGGACACGTACACTGGGTTACTGCTTATTAAAGGGTACTTAAAGGTCCCATATTATAAAAAAGTGAGATTTTCATGTTTTTTATTATAAAGCAAGTTTAAGTCCTATATAAATACTGTGAAAGTATCAAAACACTCAATCCACAGGGAGATACACACATCCCGTATTCAGAAACTCTGTATTTGAAACAAGTAGTCAGGATTTCTGCCCATTTGTGATGTCACAAATATACAACATTTAGACCTTTGACACATTTTTAAACGTAAACATTCTAAATGTGTCGCAGTTTATTTCCCGTTGTAGTGTATGTGAATGACATCAGCTGGCAGGAAGTACACATGGACCCAAGCTGTTGCCTAGCAACGCAATTCTGTTGCAATTCCATCAAAATGCGCTAAAACGGAGCGTTTCAGATAGAGGGTAAATACAGGTATATTCAGACAGACAGGATGAGGAAATAGGGCTATATCCAGGATCCAACGGCAAACATGAACTGCTGACGACATGCTCAATGGTTCTGTCTAGAAGGTAACCCCCAAATTGCGAAAACTTGCAAAAAACTCTTGCGAGACTTCCTGCCCGACGACCTATACTAACCTTAACCATTCGAGGTCAATGCCTAACCCTAAATAGTGTCCTAGGCTGACTTTCTAATGTTTCCAGCTCACTCGTTTAAAATGATCTTGAAGATCTTATAAAAGGGGTCTTAAATATGCTCTTGATGGTTAATTATCGTGCTAAAAGACTGAAGTTAAGCTACACGCATCCAGGCAAAAAGTTAGCATCCTCACAAACTGATAATTAAAGATGTGGTTCTTCGCTTTCGAAGTAAGTAAGTAGTGGATATGCTAACAGTTGCAGCCTGGAGCAGATGGACACACTGCGTAATCAGTTCTTTACACTTTTGGTCTTCTGCTTTTGGTTTTGGAAAGGCACCAGCCTCTAAATTCTCAAAGAAAAGAGTCTCTCTTCTAACAGCACTATGTACACCACATCAACATGTGGAGAAATCCAAAGCTCGACAGACCTGCTGTGACTAGTTGCTAAGCTACGATTGGACAATCACTGTTTGAGGGGGGACTTTAGCAAATGGTCAGATGTGTTCCCCAGACTTTTTGACCTCCTGTCTAAAGCTGACATTTATCCAGAAAGGATGTGTTTCTGAAATCACCTCCATCTCCGAAGCCAATGTTCCAGAGCAACAGCAATCACAGCTTTTCCTTTCTCCCATCAGATGTTAAAGTTAGCCTCTGTAGCCTTATCTACAAACAGCACCACACCTGACTGTCTTTAGCTGGCCCTATCTGCCTCTCTACATGATCTACAGCACCTGCTGCCTGTCACAGATAGACTTAGCCCGTACTAAATCCACATTAACGCAAACACACCACAAAGTTCAGCGGCGTTATATGCTGTGGCAGGCAAATCGATGATAAATCTCAGTTTTCATAATGAAAAATGTTCAGGGAAGTACTTACTGCGGAGCAATAATACTGAGGATGCGTTATTGTATTTTCTCTATTGATCCTGCAGATTTATGCAGCCACACTTGGATTTGTTGTCTGTTGCTGAAAACAAATAAAATGTGTCTGGCATATAGTGAGTGAGATATTTACACAAAGCCTCTTTGGGTTTAATATTAGCTCTTAAAATGAAACATAAATTCATCATACTGTCGCTGTCCATCAGGGAGAGATAGGTCCATGTGTTTATCTGCCTTACAGTCGCTAACATGAAAACACAGCCTCAGCATCAATTTGTCAGCTTGTCTGGATGGGTCTTAAAATGGTGTCATTATCACAGCAGGAGCAAATCCCCGTTCACAGATTGCCTGAGATTGCACTGCTTTTAGGCCACCCAGTGCCTTCCAAAGCCACGAAGTTATTACAAACATTCAACAGGTTCTTGTGCTGACCAGGAATCTGTAGCTGTTTGTGTGAAGGTCGACAACTTACTTCCCAATCGGTCACAGCCAAGTCACACAGAGCTTCTGTACAGCTGCAGTCATATGATCTGGAGTAGTTGATGCTTTGAACCTAATTAGACATGCAGTGTTTTCTGTGATAGAAGTCAACAAGTTGCTGGAGGGAAGCTGGTTTGAAGCCAAATGAGATACGACTGTGACATGGTTAAGGATCTATGGGGGCAGATAATTAAGGGATAATGTTCAGCGAGCCAGTCATTGTTGTGAAATCAAACCCAGACAGGGCGATATTTTACAACAATGACCTGCTAGCTGTACATTATCCCGCTTATTACACAGCTACTTACTTAAGAAATCAATAATTTGACACAAAAACGGTCCTTCAGAGTCAGACATCAGAACTACGCCCATAGCAACGGTCTGTTATACATAGCAACGGTCTGCTATAAAGAAATAACAGACCGTAGAACGCCGTGACAGAATCGAGTATTCAACAAAGCCGTGTAATGATATAATTTATAAACTGTTCAATGTGTCCCTGACCAAGACCCCAACCCCTAAAAAACTGCAGATGATTATCATTATGAGACAATGGAAAACGGTTACACCCTTGTCATTTGAATGGATTGAACTAAAGTCCAACAAGATTGAACAAAAGTCCAACACAGCAGTTTTAGAACGAGTCATATTCAGACTCTCAGGACGCCAAGACTTGTTCCTGAAAATATGGAGCCCATTCCTGGACCACATCAACAACAGAAAATATCAAAGAACTGATCCCACATCACACACAGCAAATGTCAACTGATAAAGCCCATTGTCTTTTTTTCTTCTTTTCTTCTTATTTTTTAAATTGAATTAAATTAATTTATTATATTTCTATTTATGTGTTTATTTTTTCCTGACAAATCTACCTCTTTGTTCTGTACTGCTGCTTAGTATCTTTATTGTATGTATCATTTATTTAGTCATGGAGATATAGGGTGGCTGGGGGAGTGTTTATAATATGAAAATGTCCTAAGAAATGTCTTGTAACCTGTTACAACAAAATGTCAATTTTCAAAATGTCAAATATCAATAAAATTTTTTTTTTTTTTCTTTTTTAAAAAGCTCCTTAGCCCAGAAGGGAACAATATATAATAATAAAATGTTTTATGGTCTCTCTGAGATAAAAAAAAATACTCCACTATCAACAGAAAATGAATGGCAGTTCCAGCTCTCAAGTACAACTAAGTGATTGCAAACTAAACAAACTAAAGGCTTCATTCTGTAATTTCTCCTATTACACAACCAGCTATGGTGGAGTCAGCCTGATGTCACATGACTAGTCATCTGTCGGCGATGACGCCTGCTGCCACTTGTTCAAAACAGAAATTGAGTCATTGGGCAACGCATTCACGCCTAAAACAAGAGTTTAGTTTCACATCCTGATGACTTGTGAACATGACAAATCTTTGTTTAGAGTCTTGTGTTCATGCTGGATAACCTGGATGCTTTTAAGGTTAACCATACATTGACATTATTTCAATAGAATACTTCACAATGAACTAGTGCTGCAACTAAGGATTATTTTCAATGTTGATTAATCTGTCGATTATTTTCTTGATTAATCGATTAGTTGTTTGGTCTATAAAATGTCAGAAAATTCCAAGATGACGTCCTCAAATGTCTTGTTTTGTCCACAACTCAGAGATATTCAGTTTACTGTCATAGAGGAGTAAAGAAACCAGAACATATTCACATTTAAGAAGCTGGAATCACAAATTTTTGTTCCTTTTTTTTTCTTAAAAAATGACTCAAACCGATTAATCGATTATAAAAGTAGTTGGCAATTAATTTAATAATTGACAACTAATCGATTCATCGTTGCAGCTCTACAATGAACCACATAAACCCACCTGATTTAATAAAGAATATTTTGAAATCGATCTGAATAAATGTGGCTGTAGCCGAGGTTTACTAAAAATCTAATATGACTTTCAGTTGGGAAGTGATTAAAAATATTTATTTGCCAGTTGACAAAATATTATTTTATTGTGATTTTCAGAATAAAAGTTCTCTTTTCTGCCTTTTGAAAACATGATTTTGTAAAATTCCCCAGCACAGTACACCTCATTATGTGTTTCTTTTGAATCGTCTACACCAAAGCCTGCCTGCATTTCTGGAGGGCACTGTATGGTTCAAGGGTGGGTAGCTCTGGTATGTGTGTGTGTGGGTGGCTGGTTTTGTGTGTGAATGAAACAGCATGGGAGAAGAAGGGTGGATGGGTGGGTGTGTGGGTGGTGGGGGGGAATGAATAACGTGTCAGGCTTTTTAGTTGAGAGACTTCTTGTGTTGATGAATAATTGAGCTGTAGTCAGGCGGAGAGCTGTTTCACGAGCCCCTCTGTCTCCAAGTTAAAATTAGACCCTTCTCTCTATGCAGACAGTCTCTTTGAACTGCTACTGTCTCAGAGCATCACTCAGCTCTCTCTACAGCCCACTTGGGCCTTTCAGTAGATATGAGGAGAGACGTAAACATGCTTGGCGGACAAGGGGAAAATCTGCGTTGTACAAGCCGGGGAAAAGCACTACACTATCGACATTTTCATTAAAATGTATCGGAATAAAAATGCAAGAACATTTTCCTTGTGTTGATTGGTGACGCTAATTTGATATTCAAAGCTCCTCTCTGCGGCGGTTATAATGAAGTTCTGCTCTCCCCTCTGTCTACCTGTCATACCAAGATCCCCCAGGCTTTCCTGTCTTCGCCTGGCCTCTGAGCACCAGCAGCCCATCTCAATCTGTCACTCCTGTCAGGCCCACAACGCCACCAAAGAACCCAGAAAAAGTAGGACACCGGGAACTCGTCGCACACACACTGAGAGGCATGAAATGTAGTAAAGAAATACACATTTTGCGACAGAGGCCTCGGAGTCCGTCAGTGTAATATCTGCTGTTATCTATGGGCAGCCGGCTCTAAATGGGACATTCAGTGACTCTTCAAAGCCCCCGTTTCTTCAGGGCAACTCGGGCTGCATTGTTACTGTTTTAATTAGAACTGCTTCTCGCCTGCTCTGTGAGATTCACCCAGCCTCAACATCAAAGCGCTGCTCTGAATAATGATGTACCCCTCCATGCCTCAGGTACAGCCTGAATCTCACAGCCCCCTCCCCCCCTCCTCCTCCTCCTCTTCCTCACCTCCTTCCAACCCTCCCTCCACACCTCTTTGTACCTCTCTGCTTCCCAATTTACTGCTATTTCTCTGCGCGCTGACATGACACTATTTTGTCGTGTTCAGGGCAGCAAGTTGATGCTATAAGCTCTCTGTGTTTGAGCTGGATGTGGCTCCACCAGCCTGGTGGTTACAGCAGCCTCAAAGGACACGTTATTTTCACTTGTTCGTATGTCCTGAGGTCAATGATCACAAATCAGTTTAAACACCACAACACTGCTGCTGTCCAGGTAACATCTGTGAAAGACAAAATTACCAGCTGATACAGACTGTTTTTATTCATCAATGTGCCTTTATTTATTCATTCAAATGTTTATTTTTCAGATACACAATTGCAGACTCCCCATGTTATATAGTAGAGTGCTGCAGGAATGAGTCCTAAAATCTGGAAATGAGTTAGCATTTTAGTTCTTTTGGTTCCCTCATCTCAAACTCAATGGGTTTCTTGAATAGGCTTTGTTTAGATGCCTGAAATAAGGTCTGTGGTTAACAAAAGCTTTAACATTTTGTTCTATGATATAAAATACGTCAATAAATATCCCACCTGTGAATTTTGAAGCTTTTACATGTCTTCAAAAAGGCGGTTGCTAACAAGTGACTAAATGAGACTACGAAACGCTATCACGCCAAACACTATAGTCCACCTTTAATTTAGTGGTGGTGACGTGAAAAGTAAATTGTTCGTTCCATTGCAACATCAGCGCCCAGCAGCAGAGCTGTGCTTCCGCCATTTTGGACTGAAAGCGACTACCGGACACCAGTAAAACGTTGGCCTAAAAAGTGCCGTACAAAAGTTAAACAACATCATATCTATTCTATTGTCATATTCTACTGAAATGGCCTGCGTTGAACAATAAAATATTATAAATTTAATAAGTGTTTTCAGTCCAAAAATGGCAACAGCAACTGTCAAAAAACACTGAAGTTTCGTCTCTTTGCTTTTATACTCTTTGCGTGAAGTCATGTGACCGTGGTGTAGCTTGTTTATTGCCTAACGTCAGCTTTTTACATTTTGCATTCACACTTCAAAAATCATAAAAGTGGTGTTTATTTGTGGAGATTATCTTGCTGAACAAAACGTAGACGTATTATGAACGTTTGTTTGCCACAGAGTTTATTTTCTGTAATAATCCAAAACCCAATTGAAAAATCCCATTGGCTTTTTGTCGAGGGAACCAGTGCGATGCTAACCTCCTGGTTAGCCTACAAGAATACATCATCCCCGCAGCACTTTATAGGCTTAACATAAAGCCTGTTAATAGATTTTAATGACAGAACAAGCCCATCATAATATCACAGCAGCAGGCCCTTTATATCATAATAAATAGGTGTGGGAGTACACTGCAATGGTTTCAAGGATTAAGGCAATAATAAATCATATGAACAAAAATGTTGTATATTAGAAAAGCAAAATACACAATCAAAGCAAAATACCACTGTTAAGCATGTTAATTCTTGAATTTGGAAACAGCCAACGCATTCTCATCCCAACTCAACCCCACTATATGAAAAACAACATGGTTGGGCTTAAAACCACTTCGTTTGTACAATGAAAATGACTCTGAATGTTGTGAACACGGGACATACGAGAACGAGATGCACGGGACACAAACAGCAGCCTCCCGGATGAAAGCCTTGTGTTTGTTGGACCATCCACCTTCCCTCTCGCCTGCCCGGTGTATGTCTTTTTGCTCTTAAAGCTACGTCCCCACACTACCGACGCACTTTCCCTGAGCATTTAATATTGACGTGGATTTACATTGTAGTTAATAGAAAGCCCGGTGCGTCTTATACCAACGCTAAAGGGTGCCTTAAGCGTCGGTATCTAACGCTGATGGCTGTTACAAAGCGTCGGTATTTGATGCCCTGGGAATGAAAACGGGCTGAAACAGAGTTTGACAAAACAACCCCAACTCAAGGTCAACCTATAAGCTTTTCCCGGGGCTTTCAACCATATGAAATGGTCTTCATGTGCAGATGGAGTTTGCTCGGTTGTAATGGAGATGAATCTGTTGATGCATTTCTAATTGTTTTGTGATGTTATATAGATAATAGATCCACCTCCGTGGCAACTGTGCAAACTGATGCAAAGACCATGCAGTATAATTTTAAACTTTATTAGAATAGGGATAGGGGTAAAGATAGTAAATTGGATAAAGATAGTAAGTTGGGATTGTTTTGTCAAAAAGAACACTGGTTTGTAGTAACCGGCAAATATGAAATAATGACATAATTCCCAATTGGAGAGATCTAACAGTCCTTTATTGCACGGCTTTGTTGAATACCTGATTCTGATTCAATCACAGCATTCTATGGTCTGTTATTTCTTTATAACAGACCGTTGTTATGTATAACAGACCGTTGCTATGGGCACAGTTCTGATGCTGGACTCTGGCGGACCATTTTTGTGTCAAATTATTGATTTCTTAAGTACGTAGCCGTGTAATAAGCGGGATAATGTACAGCTAGCGGGTCATTGTTGTGAAATAACTGACCCGTGCTGCATCACCCTGTCGGATCTATTTCACAACAATGACCGGCTCGCTGTACATTATCCTTTACTTGTGTTCGAAAGAAATAGTGACTTAGGTAAGCAGATGAGTCAGCCCCTTGTGCAGCTCAGTAACAACAGAACTAAAGGTTTTATCCTCCACCTGATATACCCCTGCTGCTCTGTTATGTTCTCTGGTTTTGATTGAGTTTATTTTGTACATAATAAAGGCCATCAGACTGCTTAAGGGAATATTATCAGGCTCTCTTTGTGTGGAAGCTATTATTTCATACCTGTTTACACAGAGTACACAAATCAACTCAGCTACCTTCTTGACAGGAGAACAAAGTTACTTAATAGGAGCCAACATGCCAACTGATATGACTTACCCTAAAGGAATTCACCAGAACATACTGAACTGATGACGCTGACTCTTTCTTTCAAACATCACCTTGTATAATCCCACCATGGCCTCATGCTGACTTTCACTGCCGTTCCTCTGTGCTGACTCACAGCTGCATTCCTCCTTCTGTAAACACACACAAGAAGAATGAGGCAACACCAAAGAAGCATCATGAAATATTGAGGTTATGCAATCTCTTGACTCGTGGTGTACTCAGCTGATTATGCACAAGACGTGACACCCATTACTGCAAATCACATTTTAATGAGATCAAAACATAGTATGAATCTAGGGAACAATGCACAAATGATATAATTGTTAACCTCCTTGAATTGCATTGTGTATTGTATTCAAAGCAGGTCGTGGACCGTCCCCCAGTCAGACTGCAGCTCGTTGTGTGAGCTGATTTACAATTTAAATAAAAACTGGAAAAGTAACTTAATATTGCGCAACCTACTTCAATAAATGTGACTTTTCAAAGTCATGCAATCCTGCTGGGCTGACGTGGCTTGACTTCGACATGCTGAAATAAAGATTTTAGATTGTTTTAGGACTTGTCGGATAGGGCTGCAAATAACGATTATTTTCACTGTTGATTAATCTGTTGATTATTTTCTCAAATCGATTAGTTGTTTGGTTTATAAAGTGCCAGAAAATGGTGAAAAAATGTTGATCAGTGTTTCCCGAAGCCCAAGATGACGTCCTCAAATGTCTTGTTTTGTCCACAAGTCAAAGATATACAGTTTACTGTCATATATAATGTGTTAATTAATGAGCTTTAGGGTTGGTTAACTAGCTGGTAGGAAGATTTTCCATCTTTGGAAGGAGCCAGGCAAGGAAACAGTTTCCAGCTGTTACCTTGTGCTAAGCTAAGCTAAGCTAACAAACTTTTGGAAAGATGCAAATATGCAAATAAATGTTTCCCAAAATGTTCAACTAATCCTTTAAGAAAATAAATGTCAGTTTCATGCTGTGAATGTTACATCCATCTTTCAGGTAGTTTTAACCTCGAGCGTGATGTCAATTAAAACTGACTAGCATGGTAATAAGGTCAACTAAAAACACAACATATTTTCCAGTAAGTCACATTAACAAGCATTGCAGAAGGGGGTGGAAGTACATAATTTCCCCAACGTTCACGTACTACCTCTTCTTTTGTTAAGGCAGGTTTAGCAGTGTAATCCCACTTTGATCACATTGCGTTTTTAATCTGGCCCCTGCCATCGTTATTAGGCGGTAAAGTGTTTGTTGTTTGGATAAAGGCCCGTCAACTTGTTACAAGGCCAAGATTAATTGCACCAGTTGAGGTGATCCAGAGCGTTGCTTGGTGCTGTATTGATGGGGGCTGCTTTGGCCCGTTTAGCCTGCGAGGCCTTCAGGGAGTTGAGCGTTCAGAGCAGCCCAAGGCCGTAGCCTGACGCATCTATCACGAGGATTACATCATCAAAGGTCGGCTGCATTAGGAGTTCACAGCTTCCCGTGTGAGAGAGTTTTCAGGCATGCTGCGATTTTACGATTTAACTGCGAAACGTCAAAGAGCTTTCTTGCAATATAATCAGATTTATGTCTCTCAGCCTCTCTTCTGGCTCAGATAATGACGGTACTCAGACAGTATAGCACACATCATAATGGGTTTTTTTGCAGAGAGTCTATGTAGCACAGCTTCCCACTGGGATTTCAGACAACAGTGAACTCACAGATCTATTTTTGTGATATTAGATGAATGCATTGCATGTTTGCGTTTGTGCAAGGGGAGGGGGTTGTGTGTGTGGGTGTGTGGGTGTGACAATGAAACAAAATCAACCACTGTAATTGGCGCTCACCTCCTGATGAAGCTATTTGAGAGTCACTGGCCCCAGAGGTCATGGAGAGGATGAACCATGACGATGACATCAGAGCCCAGAGCGCAACAACAAACGCTGTCTTGTTTTTAGTGAAAACAAAGCGTGTTTGTTCGCAGCCCCCTTTGTCTCTTTCAAGATTCGTCCTGTGAGTTGAAAATGTGGCGACACAGTTACACTGACCTTTGTTCCTCCGGTAACAGACTCTCTCTGTGTCGGGCTGCAGAGGATTGGAGGGCTGAGAGCGGCCCTTTGGAGTTGAGTGCTGATCACATGAGCGGCTAAAATAACAAAGCGGTCTGATTCGGGCCTTTGTCTGCTTACAATCACGTGATTCAGATCGCCAAAGAACTGAATGTCGACACATAATATAATTAGTAATATTGTAACCAGAGAACTGGCATTGAAAGCTTTGTCATCTGATAAAATCAGGCTGTATCTCCCCGTGAGGTCCGCTGAAATCACAATGCATAATGTGCTTAATGCACACACACAGGTCCTATTCTACTCAAACACAATATCACTCATTAATGCGCTTTGAAACTTAATTAGTACATCCTTTACCAGCTTGCTGTGGAAATAATGTTAAGTGACTCTTTGAGATTTAGTCAACCCGACATAAACACCTCTTTAAAGGTACAGTGTGTAGGATTTAGCGGCATCTAGTGGTGTGGTTGCAGATTGCAACCAGCTGAATACCCCTCCCCTCACTCTTCCCTTTCCACAGCCCTGTCTCCTAAAATGGGTCCAACACACACTGGACTTTTCCCCTGTTCGTGATCCGTGTGAGATGTAGTCATTTCTTGTTTTCATTTTGTATTCAAGTAACTTTATGCCAAACCATGATGTTTTTTTTACTGAACCTAAGAAAGTAGTTTTGTTGCATTTCCGTTTTGTTAATCACATGTTTAAAACTGCAACTGTAATCCGGTAGAAAATACGTTTCCCTCAAAACATATTTTGATTATGCAGTTTGGTTGTATGGGAACATCATTTTGTGGGAGACAGGGTTGCTTTCCAAGACTGCTGTAACGTGAGCCACCGAGTGCAAAATTGTGGTAACGTTGTTTGCCTCGCTTAGAGGCCATCCTCACCATAATAACACTACTTTAGGAGCAACGGAAGTTAGACGGTGGCTGGCGGTTTTGCACTCTCACAAGTGTGTCGGAGAACTACGGAGGCCTTCAGGTAACGTAAAAACAAGAAAGGCTCTCTCTAGAGCCGGTGTTTGGTTTGTCCGTTCTGGGCTACTGTAGAAACACGACGCAGCAACATGGCGAACTCTGTGAAGCGGATCCGCACCCTAGATATGAAGGGCTCATTCTAAGGTAACGAAAACAAAATGATTCTTAGTTTCAGGTGATTATACACTAATGAAAACATAGTTATGAATATTATACTCTATTTCTGCTAATAGATCCCCCGAATGCTACACATTGTGCCTTGAATGTCCCAGATGTTGAGAATAACAACATCAGTGAGTCAGCACAGCTGTCTATCCTTCTAAGGTTATTGTCAAACTCCTCTGAGGATAACACGACAATGACTCTGTTGCCTTCACAAGTCTTCACAGAGGTGTACTCTGTTATGAGGGGAACAAGATTGCAAATTGCAATGTTAGACCAAGCATAAAAATGTGATGAAAATGATTTATGGAGCAATCTGCGAGTATCCCTCCTAATTAATACAGTGTCATATTGTACACGGACGAGGCTTCTCTGATGAACTACAGGACAAGAAGACACTGGGAATCCTGGACGATTTTCAGTAAGCGGCAACCAAATAAATCAAGTAGTTTCGAGGTGGGAGCCGTGGGGGACATGCAATTAAGTAAATGACATGGCACCTTCCTCTCATGCGCCGAGCCAAACGGGCTGTAATATTACTACCACGTGTGAGTTGAATGGAAATGGGAGCATTATGTCTGTGCAAAGATCTATGATAACATTTACAGCCAGCAGAGAGAGTTGATGCTGGAGTATGATGTCTGACATTAACATTTCAGGCATGTAGCAGCTGCTGGTATGCAGCGGGGCTTCTAGCAGATACAGAGTAAGTTAGATTAAGTAGAGTTAAAATTGAATGCATCACCAGGATTACAAGTCAATAATACAGACTGTAACAACAACACCACAGAAATAGTCGAGAGCACATTACAACATTTCTTAAACCTGATATTCAGAGCATTAATATAGCAGCAAACAACTATTTACTATGTGAAGACATAGAGGATTAATGTCTACCTGAGCAGAGAATTAAGTCAATCTCCCTCCAACCCGGTCTCACAGCCATTCTGCGTATCATGAGTACGCATTTTAGCCTAGTCATTTGTAGGCCACGCAAATGCCTGCAGTTAGGTTCAGGCAACAAAATCACTTCGTGAAAAACATCATAGTTGGGCTAAAATAAGTACGTAAACTAAGAAAAATATGTATGGAAACAACGTAACACAACAACTGAAAAAACGGCACAAACGTAATTTACAAAACAATACACTGTTCTCCTGGTTAAAGGCTGGTGTTTGTTGGACCCATCCACCTCCCGACCCGCCGAAAATAAATGCTCTTTCTCGCTTTTTATGCTACATCACTAACTCTTACCGTAGCATTACATTGCAGTCAATACAGGATACATGGCGTACAAATGACAAGTGGAAATCAAGAAAGGTGTTCTTATTGTTCACATATCTTGAGGTCAGAGGTCAAGTGACCCCTTTAAAAATGGCCATGACAGTTTTTCCTCGCCAAAATTTAGCGTACGTTTGGAGTACTATTTAGCCTCCTTTGCGACAAACTAATATGACATGGTTGGTACCAATGGATTTCTTAGGTTTTCTAGTTTCATATGATGCCAGTATCTTAACGCAAGTTGCGTTTAAGAAATTAGTGGTGTTAAAACAAATTAGCCCGTTATTAGCCCTAAAATAAAATTGACATGACTTCTAAATGGTCGTTGAGGTGAGTTAGTTTTGTTTTCAATGTCAAGAAGGGCTTTGAAACTCAACATAAAGTGTAGTTTGGATCAAACAATGAGAGCATGACAGGCCATCAGCAGCCCCTCCCTTCAAGTACAAAAGACAGCCAGAAATACCGCCAATCATCAGAGACATCAATCTCTGTGCTCATGTCTGTGCCCATCGCTCAGCCTGGTACTGTCAGCAGTTCCACACCCCCTCAGGATTCCCACAGCGCCATGTGGCAATGAGGGTCACATTGCATTCTGGGAGAAACTCTCAGCTAAGATCCCCTCTAGGCACGGCCCCACCCCCCCCACGCCACTCCACCCCCTCCAACAATCTTGCCCAGTCTCTTCCAAAAAATTCCTTGGCCTCCAGGGCACCACACAACCCAAAATAACAGGACACATCAGCACTTTCATCTGCATCCCCGAGCAAGCTCAGACACTGCAGCAGCAGCTGTTAGACCACTCACAGGCACAGATAGAAAAGCACTAAGGCGCTATAGTTGGCACACCCCCTTTCCCCTCCAGTGATACGAGCACAGACGGAGCCAGGCTCGGATAAGGGTGCCAGGCTAGGTGTGGCTGACAGAGTTGTCCTTTAGCTGTCCTTCACAAATATTCACCCAAATGAAATAGTAAACAATTTGCCTTCATCGTATTGTAATGAGACTATCATCTGGTTATTAGATTGTAAGCTAATCAGTGGCATATGTTCAAACATATTTACATTTTACAACATATGGTCACAAGATACATAGTTTAATACATTTTGTATTTGTTTATTTATTTGTAAATCATCGCCTATTCATGAAAAGCAATAATACTGACAAAGCTGAGAACAAGTAGACAGATAAAGGGGCAGCGATTTCTCACTGAGGTCACTCAAGACAGCTTGTTTTACAAAGTATATGCTTTAAACTGAGCACAATACAGCCTGTTCCAGAGTGACAGATTGTATCACAGCACAAAGGAAACACTGAGATATATATTTTTACTTCATCACTATTAAATGAAAAAAAGCATTTCAGTGTCACAAAGAGATAGAGAAGGTAGCTCTGATCAAGGTCGCAGCTCGAGACAGACTGATTAGGTTGCTGTGGCACTTTGTAGCTCAACAGACTAAAACGCATGACTTATGTTGCAAGTTGTGACTTTGCAACAGAGCTAGCACTCTGCCTGATGTATCTGAGGTCATTCTTTCACAATGCCTGATGGAGGAGTGTACCCCTGCCAGTAATAACTCACCGCCAAGCTGTTTGCTGCAGGGCACAATCACCGACCTGATAACGTGTGCAGCGAGGACACAGAAATTCACACCCTGCAGAGCCAAAGAAAGACATATTTTGATCATAAAAAGACAAAGAAAATTACATTTAAAGTTCCATACATTTATTCTCTTAAAGACATTGTTGAATTTTCTTTTTAAACAAAAGTATGTACAGTAAGTCTACAATCACCAAGAATAACATTGTGTCAACTCTGGTTCTTGCATTTGCTCCTAGAAGCAAACTAGCTCCTCGATGGCTGAAAACACCGTGTGTTACAGTAGCAGCCTGTTCTCAGTAGCAGGGCGTAAATTACAGAAGCTTTGTCACGCCCATTGGCGTGTGATACCAACGCACAAGGCACCCTTTAGCGCCTGTAGGAAACGCATTCCGCATGTCATGAGTAAACATTTTAGCCTTTTTGCGTGTCATTTGTACGTCACGCAAACATCCGCAGTTAAGTTTAGGCAACAAAACCACTTAGGTTAAAGATAAACGTCATGGTTGGGCTTAAAATAAGTACGGAAACTAAGTAAATACGTACAGACACAACGTAACATAAGTACGTAAAACATGTTTTCACTGCGACCGAAAAGTGATGCCGAGGGGTCTGACAAAGCGTGAGTATGTGACGAGTTGTAGATGAGAATGTGTTGACAGTACCCGTAAGTGTGGATTCATCCAAATTAGTAGCAAAACGTTGGGCTTGAGCACACATATCAATTAGCACAAATGGCCATGTTCATGGGTGGGAAGCCAGTGAGGGATCACATTGTTGTTGTTGCACTGCTAGCGACTCCTACTGGTTGGCAGAGGCAACCGGTGCAGAGGGGAGGTTGAACGTGAACTCTGCAGTACAATTTCATTGAGCATTTTAAATTCAAAATGTAACGCTAAGGTTTTCTATGGACTGTGTTGCTGTGTGTGCTCTCCTTGTTTCCTTGGCAACGGACATATTGACATGCTGCAGTGCTGCTGCTGGAGGTTGGCAGGCAGCCAGGAAGCACCCCGCCTGCACACAATCTTACATTCTGTCTGTTGCCAGCACTATCACTCCAGCTTCACGCAATTCCCATCTCACTTTTTTGTTCTCCATCTTGGTGGGTTTCTGAGACCAGCTGAATGCCAATCTGAAGACTAATGACTTGGGTGGACTGGTGTAGTGTGCGTGTGAGGGAAAGAAAGATGGCACGGTGGGGAGGGAGAGCGAGCGAGAGCCGGAGAAAAACATGGAGGAGGGAGGGGCGAAAGGCTGTGCCATGCAGTGCTCGCATGTTAAGATGAATAGAGGGAAAGGCGAGCCTCGTGTTATGTTACGAGAACATAGTAGTGGCTGGGGGGTTGGGCTCTGCATCAACAGATGGATAAACCCGGGAGAGGAATGCGTGCCAAGCGCCAAATGTATCAGCGGCTTGCTGGGGCATGAAAATGTCAGGTGTCAGCGGCGAGCCATGCGGTCGCTGCTATTCATACAATCCACCATGTGCTGGATGTACACATAAGGCCTTGTGAACGGGGATGACGGGGGTTAAGGGTAAGAGTACTGGCTGGGAGAGGAGAATAGATGAGCGGGTGACTCACCTCTTTATCAGCCGTGGATACAGACTCCCTGGCCTTATGTGTTCAGACAGGTTGGGCAGGGAAATGTCAACACCAGGGAGGGTTGTGCATGGCTAACAACCTCGTGGACGCATAACGGCTAGCATTATCTCATCTGCATTATCCAACACTGCTGGAAAGACAAGTGTTGACTGCTCATGTTAGAAACATAGCAATGCACGCCAACTAGTATGTGCCTTTGTCTTGACACATGCAGTTTGGACCCTTTCCAAAATGAAGTTTATTCAAGTGTGCTATTAGTATACTTCTTTTAAACTTAAAATAAGAGAGTATACTTTCAGTTTACGTTTTATGTACTCATCAGAGATATACTTAACAAAAGTATACATAAGTATACTTTGCTCATACTGACAAGTATACAGAAGAGCTTAAGTATACTTGTCTTATACTGACAAGTATACAGAAGAGATTAAGTATACTTGTCTTATACTGACAAGTATACAGAAAAGTCTAAGTATACTTGGCTCACACTGACAAGTATATAAAAAAGTCTAAGTATACTTCTCTCATACTGACAAGTATACAGAAAAGTCTAAGTATACTTGGCTTATAGGCCTACTTGTACTTAATCTTTTGATCGAGATATACTTAAGAAAAGTATAATTAAGTATTCTTGCCTTATAGGCCTACAGAAAGGTATACTTGGTTTGTAGTTGTGCTTACTGTTTGATAGAGTAGCCTATTAAAGTGTGTAAGCGTGTTGACTGGTCATGTTAGAAACATAGCAACGCATGTGCCTTTGTCTTGAAACATGCAGCTCAGAGAGGAAATTTGCAAAAGCAATTTAGTTGCTTCTTCTTACTGTTCAATTAGTGACTGGCTGGTGAACAAGTAACCCCATCAAAACACATCAGTTAGCATTTTGTTACACCGCCTTTTCCAAAGCCCTCAGGGTCTGTGTCAACTGCGTCCTTGTCCAGACAAAGCCCTCTAAACCCGGGATTTCATTTCCACATTGTGCCCCGGTGTCCCCCTCATTGTTGATTTTTCCACTATGTGCAAGGCCAGGGCATTTGTACCAGTCTGCTAGGCCCACGTCAAAAGAAAAAGTATCCGCTGTTGACGGCTAGGCCATTCTTGTTATTCATGTCATGCCTGGTGGTTTAGTAGGGCAGGGTGCAGAATTTTCCAGAAGCAGCTGTGTGCTAGTGGAGCTGACAGTGCGCCAGCCCAAAAGGGTTTCTATCTCTCTGCTTTCTCTCTCCCGCCCCTCCCTTCCCCCTCCATCGGCATGCTTGGCTCGCTGCCCGGACTTACTCAAACTCACACTCAACCAGAAATATCCGCTCTCCCCCCTCTCCCTCCCCTGAACATATCCCTCTGGCTCAACAGAGAAGCTTCCATCACTCCGGATGACATTGGATCATTTTTCTCCCCCTGCACATTCCAGCCAACGAGGAGGACAAGGGAGGGGAGCGGTTTGTGCTCTGTGATTATATCATTACAGAGCAGCAGACATGTATACAGTATATCCAGCACAACCTGTCATTAGCATACTTCATTTGATGATGGCTAAATACAAGTGTGCTTTTGTTGGATGCAACCAACTGGATCGCCTTTGAGCCAGAATTAAATTCGAGAATGCTTTCTCCAAATTTGAGCTCAACCTTGAGCTATAAAAACCCTTCTCTTATTTACTGTACCATTATCCCCCCCACCACCACCACCACCACCCCCACCCCCCCGACACCTGTTGTGACACGCTCTGCCCGAGTTATCAGATACTCCGAAGGCTCTTCTGGCGGTCTAAATAAACCAGTCCAAGCGACACAGTTGTGTAATACACTCGAAGTCACCGGCTCCAATAATAGCACACACCTGTCAAACACAGGCCCTGCTTGTTCTCTCGGCTGACCTGACCTCCTCTCGCTCCTTAACTCCAACTGAAATGTTCCACGGCTGGGAGACAGCGTAAATACTTCTCGAGAAAATTATTTTCGCAGACACAAAGAGAGAGGGAGGGAAAAAGAGGTGCAGGTAAAAGCAAGAGAATAGAACATTTTGACTGGCAAGGGAGGGCGAACAAAGGCGATAAAAGCTTTATTCTGCCTCTGCAGAGATTGTGCAGTGGCTGCCACTATAAAGCCCTGATTGACAACAACATTAGCACTCAGAGGAGAAATTGCTCCCACTCACTGTTATGTAACATACAAAGAAACTACAGCGAGGTTGCGGATGGGTATTAGTGTGCTCATATGTGTGTGTGTGTGTGTGTGTGTGTGGGCATGTGCACACGTCGTATTCCCAGATAAAAACACAAGTGACAGAATATCTCATCTTATCTTCTGACAACTGTATGCCTTCGAGGAGATGAAAGGAGATGTACAACACGCTGAGGATCTCTGAGGAATCCTGGTTTTACTGCAGCACATAAAAGTTGTCTCAGACAATTTTTGTGGGCTTTGTTGTTAGGCGACACGATGGTGAAAGTTTAATTGTGTGGTTGTGGCGGAGGCAGCTGATTTTCGTTGCATGCAGACACTGAGCGCCCGTGTCCCAGCTTGAACTGGCGGTAATTGTCCGTGGCTGAGGCCCCTTCAGAGGAGCGAGCGAAGAACAACAGACAGGGACACGAGGAAATGAGCATCCCATAATGCATCACTCCAGATCTGCCGACACACCCCGGAAACTGAGTCATTCATCAGCCCACCAGCCCGTCCCCTCATCAGGCCCTTCACACACCAGCATTCAGCTGAAACATTTTACGACATCATATTAATGTAGCTGTTATGTTTCCCATATTGAAAACGTCTTTTTTTTTTATTACAAAGCAGGTTTAAGTGCTATATAAATACTGTCAAAGTATCGAAACGCTCGATCCAGAGAGAAATACACAAAGCTCGTTTTCAGAAAATGTGCCTTTAAACGATTTTTAACGATTTCTGTAACTTTGTGATGTCACAACTGTACAACATTTCATAGTTTTAAACGTAAACAATCTAAATGTGTCCCATGTTGCGTCCAATATTCCATACTGCGGCATAAATATCCCACAATGCAATGCAGTAGTAACAACAACGTTCATAACAGACGTTGATGGACATCTCTGTAACGTCAATAACTTTTCACTTTGCTAGACATAATATATATTTTTAAATTAGTTCAGACTTTGATTCTTGCAAACCGCCATTTTCGTCACATGAGGTTGACGCGGGTTACCATGGTTACACATCTCCAACTGTCAAGGAGGCTCTCAGGAAGTGACGATGTAAATTACAGCTCAGTGCATCCGAAAAGATACAGACTACTCTTTACTCACACAAACGTATGTCGGACGATAGTACACATATTGAGTATGTAGTGCATAGCATGCAATTTCAGAAAAGGCCTATGTGAATAACATCAGCTGACAGGAAGTAAACACGGAACAAGCTGTTGCCTAGCAATGCAATTCCGTTGCAAAGTTGAAATGCGCTAAAACGGAGCGTTTCAGACAGAGGGTGAATACAGGCATATTGAGGCAGACAGTGTGAGGAAAATAAAGGGTGTTTTTTTTAAAACATTACAGCATGCAAACATGTTCTAGTAGAAACATAAAATACAAGTATGAATATGAAAATGAGCATGATATGGGACCTTTAACGTGCATCTCTATACCAGCCCGTTGTTTGAAATGATCTGCTCAACCTCCGTATCGTCACTTCAGGCACATTCTGCGTTACCCTACATGGGCTTTGTGTCGCTATTCAGCTTAAAAGGCTGCGCACAGATGGCCCTCACGAGCCATCACATCCATTTGAATCCAGGCTCTCAGTTGACTAAACAAGCACCTCGGGGGTGCAGAGGGACAGACAGTCACCTGCTACCCCCCAATGCCTTTACACACACACGACACAACCTCCACAAAGCTGACAGCTCAGCCAAAAGCCCATTCACCGACCATACAGACGCAACCAGCAGACAGTCAATCACTGTGATTGCATCAGTGTTTTTGAAAAGGTCTGGCTCACTGTCTTTCAGAATACACACTGCATGTTGACGAACCGTAGTTCATTTGCGATTTGCCAAAGTGCAGAGCAGCTGGCGGAGGATCCTTCTAGAGAAAAGCTGTGCTGCTAGCTGCTGTTTACTTCAGACGGCTAAATCTAACTTTAGCTCGACATGTTGGAGATGGCAACAAGCATCTTACTACTGTGACTGGCATGCCCCTCCCAGAGGCCCAAAATATATCTGTCTGGAAGGTAGAGTTCAGTCAGAGAGGAAGGGAAGTCACGACTTGTGTTTTACACAATTAGATCTCTATAGATTTTCAAATCTGCAGGAGGGTTTTTATAAATGGAGTAAATTTAGAGCCCCTCCTGGGCTGTATTCTACAGCCACATTGTGATGTGCCGAATATTCTCGATCGCAGGAGATAGCACTCCCCTCTCTCGCCTCCTATTTTTCATTTGGCATAGTAGCAGCACGCCATCTTATCAGCTGATCCTGAGCCAGAAGCTTAGGAGCAGTTGCTCAGCAGAAAAAAGGAGGGATTGTGCTGGGCTCGGCTATAATATGAGAAAAAGCCCAAATGCTCTTGGATCAGTCCCGTGCTTTGTCCTCATCTCTCACGTTGCCTCTTTCCCTTGTTCATTTTTCATCCTCTCTGCTTTCATCTTTTTCGTCCTGCACCCCCCTCTCCTTCCTCGGCATTTGGCTCACTCTCTTCCTCCACCTCTCCCTCTCTCTCTCTGCTCCACTTATAAGATTTGGCAGCACTCCAAGATCTGAGAAAAACATTGGAGGCATAGCCTCGTTTTGATGTCTGGAAAGAGAGGGAGGCTGAGAGAGAGAGAGTCCTCATTTCCATTTCACAGCAACACCACAGCAGAGAGGAGGAATACAGGAATATTGAGAGTGTGAGCGTATAACCGCCAGTCAGAGAGAAAAGGAAGGATGGAGGACAAAAACAGGATCGCAAGAAAAAATGGAAAATTGAGTTCACAAAGCAAAGCAATGCAGAGGCAAACATGAATGTGAAGGGGGGGAAGAAATACACCAAATATCTTAAAAGTACAGTGGAAACATGCGTTTTGTTTGTGTGACCTCTTGATACTCGAGAAAATAGCTGCTATACAAAAAAGATTCAAGCTCCAGCACAGAGCGATTCATAGGCCTTTCTCAGTAATTGGGTCTGAGAGAAAACAAATTTGGCGCTCGGCATTGTAATCATCTTAACTTCGCAGGCCTTCATGGTAACCAGGCCAGACCAGTCAGATGTAAAAACCCCCTCGGTGTGGACCACGCCAAGAATCAGAAGGGAGATTTTACACATCCTGCGGATTCAGCCGTGCTCCTCCTAATTGCCGGTTGGAGCTCCAGCTTCTCCCCCTCGGTGCTGAGAAGAGAAACCGTCATTACTAGTCTCGTAGGAGCACAAACTCCAAAGGGGAAACTTTGATTGATGAAAAGGAAAAAAAAAAGAGGCAGATACGAGCGTCGCGTCCTCGATACAACATTTGCCGTGACCTTGTTTTCCCTGACAGGTCTAAAATTAACCAAGCGGATCAGTTATACTGGGATAGAGAGGGGGGGAAATGTGGACCAGATTCTCCTTTTGGCGCGTCCCTGTCTCTCCGCTCGCTTTCAGGGGGATTACAGCAGCACGAGCGTGCCTCTTGATTTATTGTGCTAAACATAGATTCATTAGTGAAACAGCTGGCTACATGGAGAGCTTCACTGTCTCCCACACAGGCCTTCCCTCCCTCCACCCACCCACTGGACCACATTCAACGTTTTAATGTAAAATAAATGCCTAAGGATTAGAATTCATAATGCTCTACGATGTAGATGTTGTCAGCATTAGTGGTAGTCTTATGTTGTGTGTAATCTTTGAGTATTTCTTCAGCGTGTTTGAACCAGAAACATCAATGCTTATCTGGCTCCAAAGACAACAAATATGAACTCTGACCAACCCAGTTGTGGCTTCACTATCACGTCAACATCTTTGTGTAACACTGCATACCAAACTACAGCTTAGTTAACCATTAAGAGGAGAGGCAGGGTGGCAACAGACTGCCTGCGTCACATATCTGCTATTGCCTTTCACTTAGCTTGATTAACATGAGTGTGTCGAGTAAATCAATCAATCCGTCAACGAGGGATTTTATGATTATATGTGTTGATAAAGAACGTCTGGGTTTTAGAGGTGTTTCTAATCCTGCAAACATGACTGTAAACCAGTGCAGCTTCAGACAAAAGCTACCACAATAAAGCAGCGGAAGGATCTAAATGAATCTTTGCCCGAGGTGATATCGGTTTCACCTGGGCTTCACCTTCTCAGACGTCTTAAAACGGTTCCCGGGTAAAAGCACATCAAAGTCAAACAATGTTTGTCTCATAAGCAGGAGCTTAAACATTAAAAAAAAAAAATTCCCTGAAGGTTCTTATAAGTAAACAAAACAAAAAGCCTGTGAGTCATTAACCACAAACGGCTCCTGCATGATTACACTGAAAACAGAGGTTTCACTCAGTATAAATATATATTCAAGCTGAACTTCACGCCATCAACTCTGCGTGACCTTGTCTTCTGGTTGTTTACTGAAAACCGCTCCATAATGTTCCCTCCTGCATATAAATCGACAGGCTGCAGCGGAGCATCTGCTATGCACCGATGTCTTCTGGTAACTATGCAACACCGGAGCATTGTGTTATGACACAGAGAGCCACTTCCAGGGACACATTATCACTGTATTAGATACGGCACAGGGCTATTTCAGTCAGCACCGAACAAACAGGTATTGGCTGGAAGTCTTTACGGGAAAAGAGAGAAAATGTTCTCTTGTGCCTCGTTGCATCATGCTTCATGCCAGGTTACTAACACCTGGCATTCATGCAGAGGATGTGGCAATGAGGAACAAGTAGGTCAAAGGCTAATAAAAAGAAATCTCTGAGAACAGTATGTGAGATGGAATATGGAGTGGGTGTGTTGTTGTTATCAAACTGGGCTGCGTTTAAAGTCCATCTGATAAGATAACTCTCCGAAGAAGGGAAAGGGACTATAAACAATCAGCGGTCTTCAAAATGTTTCTGTCGGTCAAAAGCTGCTCTAAATGTTTGAGAATATGTGTCAATTAAGGGGACGAATGATCCTCCTTAGTTGGCTAAACAGTTGGGGTTCAAAGGCTGTGTTTTCATTCAACATTATGAATCAATCAGTTAATCAGGACACCATACAGCTTGTTACAGAGTCGGTAACCCGTGTTAGGTCTTTGTGGTGCGTACCAAAATACATTTTAAACAGTGAGGTCAATGATTCCTGATTCATGGGCACCAATTCAACTGAAGCAACAACGTGAGAGTCGTCTGCGGGCATTTAATTACCAAAAAACATGCTGAATTTTGGGGGCTTGGCACTGACATCTCGATTAAAACACGAGCAGGAAGCAGATTAGGTCTCAAATAATTACGCAACCGCCTGCTACACCAAGTCCTCTCTGCTAGATATGAATCTCCATGTCAGAGTCCGCTTGCTGCAGTGTCAGCTATACATGGGAGTGAGATTTCTTTGTCTGAGGGAGAGCGAAAAACAGTCTTTTGCAGACAGTTTGTCACATAACGACCCCATAAGGCTTTGCAGAGAGGAGTCTGGCTGCCTACTTTCCATTACGGAGGCAGCATTGATGTTTTTTTTATGGCTGTGCTGCCATGAATGTGCAACAATTAAATTTGCATCTGAAGAGATACAGACCGAGATTGGTATGTGAGGCAGCAGCAGCGGTATTGTTTACTCAGAGGGAGCACACGTTGCATACTGAGGCTGCTCTTAGCATGTTGCAGTTGTAGTAAAGGGGTGTTGCTGCAGTGCTAATGCACCCAATTCATGCTTGGAGATAGTTTGAAATGCTGACTTTATTCATAATTTATGGTTCGTCTGCTGCATGATGAATCAAAAGGTATGATTATTGGATAATAATGTCTAAAATAAACACCTTCATAACGTCAAACACACAAAGCTAAGAATGTTATTCTTCCAATTTGTGGTTACACAACGTGGTTGCACTATGGTATCATGTTGACAATCATGCACTTTCTCACATTACTGACTCAACAGATTCCAGCTGACTGAACATGACTTGGCACCTATTTCTGTACGCCGCCATCCGTCACAGCGATGCACAAACTAGAGCAAATTTTGGACAATGTTATTTTCTTTCCGCCCATGCTTTTCCATGAATCATGAAAAGGCATGTGTGCAGTAAAAAAGGCTGCCGTCCTGCAGCTTTGAAACAGTAGCCTACTTATGTTGTGCAGCATAAATCAAGTCTCCTGAGCCGTCACAACAAGCCTGCGTATCAGAGCAAGAGAGCCCCTATCTCATCATCTGTCCACAGGTTACTTAATCACTCAAAATGAAGCAAGCTCAGACAATAAAGTTCATACAAGATCAGAAATTGTATTTGGCAATTTTTAAACAAGTGCATACAAGTACAGCTAAAAGCATTTCAGTTTTGCCAAGTGCTCGTAGAGTAGCATTAGTCACATTCTACGTTAAACAGGAACTGCCACCAGACCTAGAAGTACATCAAGAATTTTGTTAAACATCAACAAAGAGGAACGTAGTCCATTATAATGAGTACATACCTTTATCTTCAAAAATATAGAAACACAATGTATTCAAAAATCAAAAATTATACAACCATGTTTACGAAGTATACTCTTCCCTTGGGTCCAATATGTACAAGTCCGTTAGTTTGTTTGAATGGTATGTATGTGATATTTATATATTTATACTCATATTTTTTGCTTCCCCTTCCCCAAAGAAGTGTTCAAACAAAATCAAGGGTCCCTCTCCTTTTTTACTTTGACGTCTCCTGCAAGGATGGTGGCGATTTCTCCTTGCATGAAAGCCCACGGTACGTTCGAGCCAACCAGGGGACATTTCTCTCCGCTCGGACAGTACACTTCACCCGTGGCACCTTGCTGCTTTATGCTTTCCCTCGAGCACGGGAAGCAGAACTTGTGAGAGGGCACAGACGGGCACTGAACAAAGTGTGTGTCCTCCAAACGCTCGTGGCACAGCGTGCAGCACAGGGGTATGCTGCCGGGTACCGATGAGTCCGGAATGCTTTGGGGGTGCACTTGGTCCATGCCTGGCACGTGGGGTGTGCCTGCGCCAGACGCGTCTCTCTGCGCCAGCCTCCTCTGATTCATGGAGGACGGCGACAGGGGGCTGCTGCTGTTCCTCCGGGTGGTGGAGTGGACTTGGTTGGCGTCCTTGGGGGAGCTGTTCCCACCTGCATTGTCTGCCGCCATGATGAGAGCCGCCATGGGGGACTGGCCGTTCTGGGCTGCCTCAGGTGGCGTGGTGCGGGAGTGGGGGGATATTGTGGAGGGGGGAGAGGCGAAGCTTGGAGGGGGAACCGGAGGCATTTTCAGTCCGTCGGTAGGTTGCGGTAACCACTGCTGTCCTTCTCCGTTGAGCTTGGCAGCTGTCCCCTCTCCCTCCGGTTCTGGCGAGGCTTTTCTCTTCATGCTCCGGGGGTGTTTTCCTCTGTCTGGAGGTGGGGAAAGGGTTAAACAAAAAAACAGTTGAGTTGCACAGCTCAGACAAGGATCAACAATTACACTAGGAGGGGTAGACATGCATTTTTTTGTGCTGTTCCCTTTCTGCTGCACCACAGGGAACAAAAACAATAATAACAAACAATAAAAAAAAAAATGTGTGCACCTTTAATTTTTGCAGACTGTATTTTAACATGTGTACATTATTAACCCATTCATGTGCTCGAATGAGGCAATAAAGAAAATATAATAAATTGCACAATTTGGATGCTTTGCAGACTATATTTGTACATTATTAACCCATTCATGTGCTGGAATGAGGCAATAAATATAATAAATTGCACAATTTGGATGCTTTGCAGGCTGTATTTGTACATTATTAACCCATTCATGTACTGGAATGAGGCAATAAAGATAATATAATAATGTATGCACCTTTCATTTTTGCAGACTATATTCTAACATTTGTACATTAACCCATTCATGTGCTCCAATGAAGTAATAAATATAATATAATAATGTATGCACCTTTAATTTTTGCAGACTATATTTTAACATTTCTACATTATTAACCCATTCATGTGCTGGAATGAGGCAATAAAGATAATTTAATAAATTGCACAATTTGGATGCTTTGCAGACTATTTTTGTACATTATTATCCCATTCATGTGCTCGATATTAAAAGATAATATAATAATTTGCACAATTTTGGATGCTTACCTGACTTGGAAGCAGTGGCACTGGCCTCATAGCCCATCACCCTTTGTTGCATGGCCGCATGGTCTTTCTTGAACCTGTTGTCGAAGGTGTGCAGAGCCATCAGATCCCTCACCGTCTTCCCTTTCCCCATCCAGTCCGCGTCCGCCCTGTTTTTGTGGCTGTCGGAGAGCTCCGGCGTGAGGCTGTCCGGTCTGTGCTTCTCCTTGCCGTCTCTGTCGTGCTCCGTGCTGGACACCGAGGCGGGTCTCTTGCCAGCGCCCATGATGTCTGCGGGACTACCGGAGGAGAGCCCAATCTGACCGGGTCTACCGTTCACCGCGTGCACCGGTGGCAAGCTCCCGTTCACCAAAGGCACTAAGTTTGGGGGCACCGTGCTATTCCTGCGCGGGTTGGGGCTCTGGCGGTTCAGCTCCGGCGGCTCGTCGGGCTTAGGAAATCCATTCGGCACGGGGATTCCGTTCTGCTGTCTGCTGGGCTGGTACTCTGGACCCAGCCTGGGCGGGCGGTCGGAGGAGAGCGGGTAGCGGTCCAGCGGCTGCGGCGGCCGGGAGCCTGGATCTCCTCCTCCGGCCGCAGCAGCAGCAGCAGCCGCAGCAGCAGCGTGGTTGATCGCCTGGATCTCCTTCCCGGAAAGCTGTTGTTGCTGCTGCTGCTGCTGCTGAGCTTTCCCCGGCCCGGGAGATCTGCCCTCCTGAAAGCCGTGAGCTCTCTTCAGCTGCCGGGCCGTCTCGATGACAAACTCAATGCGGTCTGCACCCTCGTAGTTGACACATCCCCTGCACACGGGCTCGGTAAAATCCCAAATCATGGCCCACGGCATGCGGGGCAAGTCGCATAAATAACACGACTGCCTCCTGGAAGAAGCAGCGACCGCCGCGGACGACATAGCAGCTGCAGCAGCTCGTCGTCGACCGCCTCCCAGAAGAAACAGAAAAGAGAGAAACCCCACAAAATGTGTCTTCTTCTCCCTGCTTTTCCCAGCTTTTTCTCCCTGGTTTTCCCCCTTTAAAAAAAGCCAACAAGTTCCTGGTTGTCGATGATATATATATAAAAAAAACACACACACAATCTTTCTCCCCCCGACTTGTTAGAGCAGAAGTTTAGAGAGGGAGAAGTTCATGTCGGTGTGTACTTTACTACAGCGCTCCTCTATCTACCTCCACTCACTCGCTCTACTACTGGCTTCAATGTGGAGCAGTGACGTCACCGCGGAGCTCTAAACGCCTGCTTCCACTTCAGTTTCTATTGACTTGATTTCTTCGACAGACCCCCCTCCACTCCTCCTCCTTCCTTCTTCTTCCTTCTTCCTCTGCAGCCTCTGTCACTCACTGCTTTTTTTTTTTGTATTTTAATTTAATCACTTGAACCTCTGCCAAAAACTGCACCCAGTTCAGCCTCACCACCACCTCCTCCACCTCCTATTACTGAAGGGAATAACCCACAGCTCGTTGTTATTATTGTCAAACCTGCAAAAAAAAAATATGACTCCGTGTCCGAGCGTGCCTGCAGCAGATTATTATTATTTTTTTTTTTTATGAGAAAAAAACGTGGCTGTAGGTTAGCAGTAGACCGCCAGGGGATAAAGAGAGAGAGAGAGCTCCTCCAGTTGACTGCTGCTTTGTCCTAAATTCAGAGCATTATCCGGTGCAGCTTGTTTTTCTCAATGCACAGCGCCTCGACGCCATGAGCTGCTACTACTACTGCTGCTGCTACTGTGCAATGAATGAGGTGGGTCCACCATTAGATAAACAACTATAATTTTTATAATTTATACAGTATGAGCCAAGTATACATCTCTGTAAACTTGACAGTATGAGCAAAGTATACACAGACTTTTCTGTATACTTGTCAATATGAGCCAAATATACTTAGACTTTTCTGTATACTTGTCAATATGAGCCAAATATACTTCGTCTTTTCTGTATACTTGTCAATATGAGCCAAATATACTTAGACTTTTCTGTACACTTGTCAGTATAAGTCAAATATACTTAGACTTTTCTGTATACTTTTTTGTATACTTGTCAGTATAAGTCAAGTATACTTAGACTTCTCTGTATAGTTGTCAATATGAGCCAAGTACACTTAGACTTTTCTGTATACTTCTCTGTATACTTGTCAGTATAAGCCAAGTACACTTAGACTTTTCTATATACTTGTCAATATGAGCCAAGTATACTTAGACTTTTCTGTATACTTGTCAGTATAAGCCAAGTATACTTAGACTTTTCTGTATACTTGTCAGTATAAGCCAAGTATACTTAGACTGCCGCCTCCTATTACTGAAGGGAATAACCCACAGCTCGTTGTTATTATTGTCAAACCTGCAAAAAAAAAATATGACTCCGTGTCCGAGCGTGCCTGCAGTGAGAAGGAGATTTTTATTTTTTTTTTAAGAAAAAAAACGTGGCTGTAGGTTAGCAGTAGTCCGCCAGGGGATAAAAAAAGAGAGAGAGAGCTCCTCCAGTTGACTGCTGCTTTGTCCTAAATTCAGAGCATTATCCGGTGCAGCTTGTTTTTCTCAATGCACAGCGCCTCGACGCCATGAGCTGCTACTACTACTGCTGCTGTGCAATGAATGAGGATGAGGTGGATCCACCGTTAGAAAAACAACTATAATTTATAGGAATATACATAGAAGCTTAAAAAATGTGCAGCAACATATTTTTTTTAATAGCAGCAAATCCATTTTTTTCACATTATATTATTATTATTTTACTGCCCATATGTTCAGCTTACCAGCATGAATTCAACACGTACTGAATTTTGTTAAATATTTTCCTGCCCTGTTAATAATAAAAAGGGCGCCTCCAGTTAGCCAGTAACCAGGAAGCTCTGTCATGAGGTGGGGATTTCCAGCCAGTGTGTGTGTTGTAAGCTTGAATGGATCGCGGGTTACAGCATGAATACAGCTCTGCCTACATTGTATTCTAGTGCACCAAGCAGTCACCGCTAAATGAAATTACACTGCAATGAATCAGCCATTCAGACTCCCTTTTTGTTTTTTAAAGTAAGTTAATAATCAAACAGCTCAAGATATAAAAAGAAGTCTGAGAGGTGCAGCAAGATTAATGACACTTTAATAGGCTACTCTATCAAACAGTAAGCATGACTACAAGCCAAGTACACCTTTCTGTAGGCCTATAAGTCAAGTATACTTAGACTTTTCTGTATACTTGTCAGTATAAGCCAAGTATACTTAGACTTTTCTGTATACTTTTCTTAAGTATATCTCGATCAAAAGATTAAGTACAAGTAGCCCTATAAGCCAAGTATACTTAGACTTTTCTGTATACCTGTCAGTATGAGCCAAGTATACTTATGTATACTTTTGTTAAGTATATCTCTGATAAGTACATAATAAGGAAAGTGAAAGTATACTCTCTTACTTTAAGTTTAAAAGAAGTCTACTAATAGCACACTTGAATAAACTTATTTTTGGTAAGGCCATTATGTTTTACAAGATGGAAAAAAAAAAACGTTACTAGAAACCGGTCATACGTCAAAAAAAAGTCAGCCGAAAATCCCCTGAAGTAAAAGTGTAGGTTTGAAGTGGAGGAGTGTCCCAGTGGTTCAGATTCCTCCCTCTCATCTGGGCTCATTCCAGCTCATTGCAGCTTAGCTCCGGGGCTTTGGGTGAGGCAATGCGTCTGTAACCTGCAGACACAAAGCAGGATATGTTTGTGCAAGCCCATGTGACGTTGGAAAGAGGAAGCAAGCTGTTTAGTCACGTACCCTCATCCGCCTCACCCATCTACGGGACGTGAGGCCGTTTGGCTCACCGCCTTAGACGGCCATGATCACGCTACTGTGGCATGAGGCTTCTCTTCAAAGGGTTTCCATGAACAAAAATGAGGCGGCCATGTTGCTCGTCTGTTGCCACCAAGCACGTATAATTGTGGTGCAGTTGCCATATGATTGTTTCTGTAAAGCACACCTAACAATAGACGGGTTACTGTGCAACGCGCACAACTAGGGGGCAGAAAGCACGCCATGTCTCGCAGAGCCAAGCTCCAAAGCAGAGATGACGAGGAGTTGTTGTGCAGTAAACCGCGCCATCCGCAGCAATGATGGAACAAATGTGTAATATTTAGAGGGGGATCACATGCTTTTGCTAAAAACAGAAGGAGATGATGGATCCAGGCCTGATTGGGCAAAAGCATTCTAGTCACACAGCGCTAGCAAAGCAGCAGGTGGTCATGTCCAGCTGTCATGCTCCACAGATCGATAGAATTAACAGATCAACAACGGGGTGATCGACCCACACTCTAAGGAAATATTCATATATATTTCGCGACTATGCTTTAAAACTTTAAAATGATACAAGACTTTGCTACGGGTCTAAATTGCTGTAATGTTACGCAACTATGGCGGGGGAAAGCGCACTCTGGTATGCCGTAATGTTACATTTTTAAGGGAAAACATCTGGTAGTCTACTGGGGCAGCCAACACCAAGCGGCCGTGGAAGTTAACATTCGCTAACGTTCGTTTAAATTTGAATCGGACATGTCAGCAATACTGTATTGACTTTTGGTGTTACCGAGAGCTAACGTTAGCTAGCAACCAGCAATACGCTATTTAATAGAGAGCCATGATCAGGGGTCTAATGTTAATGTTCACCTGCCCAACATACAAAGAGCTGCTGTGTGCTGGTTGTACAAATAACAAGACCAAAATCCAGTTTTATATTAACGAAAAAGTGTCTGGCGGCGGCCATCAGGAGGGCTCACGTAACTTGAACTCCGATCCTGGTCCCTTAAGTGAAATCACACTTATGTCTGATCTAACATTACCCATTTCATAAAAGGAGATAATAACAAACAGATCTCATACTAATACGTCTATGATAATGGTATCTAGTGGTCAGACTCTGCAGGGGTCTAGTATAGTCAACAAGAACGTACAAACAATGCGAAATCTACGTTGTTTACGGCTGCCGAAGTGCAACCCAGTAATGTCTGTATACAAGAAACCCGTCTCTACAACAATATTCCCTTCAGAACATCACATGCTCTGACTGTAAACTACTGTATTAACACACCGTTTCCCCATCTCCGCTTTCTCCCAAACCTCCACTCCTCATTGGAGTGAACAACACTAGGAAGTGTTTTATGACACAGTTAGGAAATGACTGTTGTGTTGGGGCCAAATAAACAAATTCTTTCCTTGAGGATCGGTGGGAAACAGTTGCCTAACGCTTTGATCCTTTTGGTTTCCACTCAGTCGTTGTTTGTGCGAGCAAATAGCTACACACTATTATGCAAGACGGAGGCATGCTGGGATTCAATTAAATCCTAAATGACCCCATTCTATAATAGGAAGATCCATTGATTTAAAGTAAAAGCTGCAGCAAAGCAAAGGCAGAGTTGTAGCTACTGAACAGAGGCGACAAAGGTCTGAGAGGAAGCCAGACATGCACAGATGGCTCTGATTGGCAATATGAAGCCTGTATACAGTAAAACCACCACAGTGTGACCCGGCGGACGGCCATCTCATTTGAGGCTAGCCACGGAGCCAGATGGAGTACAACGCTGTGTAGAACTTCTTTTTTTTTATGTAAATTGAGACGTGAAGTAGCTAAATAAAGAGTGAGAGGTAGGTGACGGCCAGGGGAATACCCAGCATGTGACAGCGTCGTGGGCCTGATGAGATGATGACGTTATTTTTGGTACTTTCTGAGCCTGTTAAATTTTATATTGGCCATCTTTTATTCATGGCATCATTACAAATTCTCTCTGAAGTTTTCTGCCTAAGCTGAGCACAGCACAGGATGTTTTCTCAGTCTCCTGCATGAGAACAACATTCATGTTATATAACCTGTTTCAGCACAACTGCTGAGGTGAGCACCAAACTAAACTGTAACGTGTTGCACAGACGCATTAAAGGGAGGTTATAACAGGACATATTGCCGTTGTAGTGACCTACCTTGCAGATTAATAGCTGCACAGACGAGGACGAATGTGCATGCTTTACAGAGCTCCTGTATATGTAACAGAGAGAGAGGTAACCATGGAGATTATCACGGTACCCCAACTACCATATATATCCTGTTTACGGTGCTATTTTTAGACGCAGATTTGCACAGCAAGGATTAGAGCACAGATAAAAAATATTTTGGCGAGCTCTGAAAGACAACGCCAAAGCATAACATCTGTCATATTAGCGGCTTCCTGTATTTTGATGTTCTATTGATTTTTTTTTTCTGAATGGATTATATCCTAGTGATATCCTGGCATGATGCAGAGAAATGATGCACGGCGTATGCACAAAATTAGGCGTTTTTAAGGAGCCGGCTTTGATTTGGGTATAAAATGGTGGAATTCAAATAAAATGGAGGGTCGACGGCGAAGGGGAAAAATGTGCTGGGCGGCTGGAATCTGGGGGCTGGAGGCTGCAGAGGTGATGTCATTGGGCCAGAGCAAGAGGCGAGTGAAAAACAAGTCTCTCTCTTTATTCTGATCCTCTTTGCAGTCCCAGTGGGGGTGGGAGGGTGTGGAGGGGGGGCCCTGGCAGTCGGCCAAGGCAAGGGCTGCTGGGAAATGGCAAAGGATGCCAAGCAGGCCCCACCGCCAACATTAGAAGCTCACATCTTTGTTCTCAGAAACCTGGTGTGCTGCCAAAGGCCTCATTTCGGCTCCATGGCATGATTACACTGGATGTAGGCCAACTACTGAGAGCTCGCTCTCCCTCACTCCCTCCCTCCCTCCCTCGCTCTCCCTTTATGCTCCCTCCCTAGGCTCTCTCTCTCTCTTTTTCCACTGCCTTCAAAAGCTTTCTGCCAAACATGCAGCAGTTGCCATGGCTGCAGAGAATGGAACATAAAAAAGTGAGTAATGAGTCAGGCTTGGACCCAGATGTGCCACATGTGTATCCATTTAGAAAAAAAACAAGATGGTAACATATCCCCTTAATCTGCCGGGCTCGTCTGGGGAGGGGGGACTACTCGGTAAATAGCAGAGGAAATATTCCCCGCAGAAAAATGCAAATGAACATTGTTTTCACATCCATTTTTTTAAACAGACGGTAGTTTCGGTTAGGTTGCCGTGCAGAGTCTATTTTGGCAACCAGGAACAGAAAGACATGAACTTTGCTTCTGTAATTCAGCTCGCATGCATCGTGAACTGACGACATAATTTCCCGTCCAGTGGAAACCCCCAAACATATTTCAGTCAGACATTGATGTAAACAAACTTTCCCTGGCCTCTTGCAGCACAATCAGCACGTGGTTTAAACTCATTGAACTAGTGTTTGAGGTTAGGTGGTCCGATTCATCAGCTACTATTAGAATGAGCAACATTAGCTGCACATATAAATGGCTTCTTTCTTATTGCCCTTAAAAGGCAGTTTCACCCCTGACTCATAGTTGTTATGTTTATCGTACTGAGCAGAGCTGTGCAGTCGTTCCAGTTTTGTGAAAGACTCAGACAAAATGTTCAAAATGTCATTCTGCTGCACAAACATACATATTTATAAAAGGACAGTACAGTATAACTGCACTAGTTTCTGTATACATCAGACCGGCAATATGTCATCCAGAGTAGACTTGCATGGCCACGCCCCCTTTTGGGGATAAACAATCTTGTGTCGCTAATAGACAATAACAAACAGAAGAAGTTGAAACATGTCTCCAAACTTCTACTTTAAACGAACCGGTAATAGCAGTAACGTTATACCAAAGAATTGCTACACCAACAATAAATCCCAAAAAGCTGATCTCTGGTTTGTTCCCCTGCCATGTCCTAAAAAAGATATATTAGAGGGGCTTTATGGCTCCAAGCTATAGACCAGACCAGCATGCCGTCATCACCGACACTGCGCTTCCTTTTGGGGGAAAGAAACTCGCTGTCACAGGAGAGTAGATGACGAAAAGCTGTTGTGTAGTGGGTTAACCGAGGTTTTCACACTTACACATATGATATATTCACTGTCAGTGTGGAAATTCGCTAAACCATGCAGGTGACAGTGACACATCCAACTTCATTATAATCTACATACAGCAGTATGAATATGTATGTACAGTAAGTGTCTGAATGTGTGTGTTTTACAGGAACGTTTATATTTGGACATTTTTTTCCTCCAGCATCTTATCTCAACAAAGGTTACATTTCTTTCTTTTTTTCTTGTTGAGCCAAAAAAGAAAGAAGGAGTATTTCATGCGTTATGTAACCTCTTCCCTCTGAGCCAAAATAAAACTTTCCCAAAGTAGGCTTATTTATTACTGGAGCTCCTGTCTATTTTTGAGCTGCCTCGCTAGAAAATGGACTCTGACATCCCCGGCACAGCCGTTAACAACACAGCACTCGGATGTCGGGCATCATTTTCACATCGCTGCTGTCCTTTTCTGTAGAACGCCGAAGTATTTACTCCTTTGCATGTATTAATTCAGCCAGAGTTGGATAAAACCCTGGTGAATAATACATAAAAAAATATGTGTGCATAATTATGACTCCTTTATTTAGAAGATATTTCAGGATTGCTATTGGAAGAAGATCAAAGCTTTTCTAGTAACATCTGCCTTGAAAGCAGAAGGGTATGCAAAGTAATTTATGTGATGTATAGAATACAAAATAACATGACTGTGAGAGGAGGGGAAACCAAGAATAGCAAATACTGACCTAATTGGAAAACTCTTCATTTTGGGTTGAAATTGTTTATGACTAGCATGTGTGGCTTATTCAGGGAAGGAAAAGTGGGGAAGATCATGGAGAAATGCAACCGTAATGCATCGTTTACATATGTTGTGGTTGCATTTGGAAAGCAATCTCTCTTCGGTTTTCCAGCAATTAAGCTCTAAACACGTTTACTTGGAAACAGCCCTTTTTTGGTAGCGGTCATAAATCAGCCGAGGTTCCCGTCTCGGATTCCACACATGCTTCCCTGCCCTCCCTGTGATTGTCTGGTGGTTTATGGGGGATGTTTCATCATATGCTGCGAGCGTCCGTGCCAGAGATGTCCTTCCTCCCCTTTCCATAAAAGTGCAAGTTGTCACGATGGTGTGGCATTCATTATCTGCTTGTGGTTTCGCGGGCCTGGCCCCCCCTAGCAGCTGGGGAGCATTGGTTGTCACATTCAGCCTCCCGCCGCGGTGAAAGATGGGCGGGCAGGAGATGAGCGCTGTCCTCCTGTCTGTGTGATAAAGCCCCCTTAACCACAGTGTCTGGGCATCTGGGCACACGACGCCTCACCTCCCTCATCCACATCAAAGCCTCGTCTCAGAAAACAGCTCGCTGCGAGGAGCTGGAATAGAAAGTAGAGCTGGAATGACGAGTACAACCGTGTGTGTGTGACTTCACGGAGGATAATCACAGTTTATTACAACTCGGGTCTTATTTCTGTAGCTTTGGCCATTAATTACCTCAACCAAGGAGGTTATGTTTTCGGTTTGGTTTGTCTGTTTGTCAGCAGGATTACGGAAAAAACTACTGGCCCAATTTTCATGAAACTTGGCAGAAGGGTGCAGAAGAAGCCATTATGTTTTGGAGTGGAACTGAATCACGGGGCGGATACACAAATTATTTTTCAGTTTCGTTGACATTGCGAGATGGGACATTTGGCCTTGGGGAGGTCTGCACTCTCCAAGTGAGCTTCTACTTCTATCTGTTGTGATAATATTGCAGCCTACATACAAATGAATGGAATGCGTATAAATAGCACGACATTACAACAGCATTCCGCGTGTCATGAGGACGCATTTTAGGCTCTTTGCGTGTCATTTGTACGTCACGCCAAAAAAACTACTGCTGTTAGGTTTAGGCAACAAAACCACATAATTAGGAAAAACATCATGGTTGTACGTAAAAATAATAAAATACGTACGGAAACATATTTTATGAGAAGGTTGCATTTTAATTAATTACGTGTTAATTTAAAGGTGCTAAATACAGGATTGGGAACATTTCTACTGCCTCTCGACGGCTCTCAACATGGCATCAGTGAGCAGGCGCGAATAGTGCAAACGACGGACTTGAGAGGGACTTCATTCTCTGCTCAGGTAGACATTACTCTATATCTTTACATAGCAAATAGTTGTTTGCTGCTATATTAATGCTCTGAATATCACATTTAGCGCCATTAACTTTGTTTAAACTATATTATTTTGAAAAGATGAGAGCCCTTGTGGGTAAAATGTAATATTATTACTCATAGGAATGTTGGCCAAAACTACAGGCATAAGACCCAAATTGATATAAACTGGAATTAACCTTCAAGACAAGTTACAGCCCTTATTTTTTATGGAAATGAAAGTGCTGACAGCCTTTATTTGGGAACTTAAGAGCGCATGACCTCACACTGTAAACTTCATCTATGGCAAACTAGTTTTGCAACAAATACGAAAGATGTTGTCATGCATGCACACAGTCATTATTCCTGACAGGCACGTAGTGGAGTCTCACCACAACAAGCTCAGCCAAGGCGGTACAGTAATACTGTGGGAAGCACAAGGGATGAATAGCAGAGCCTTGACGCAACAGCAACGTCCCAAGGGGGAAACAAAAGGACGGAGCGAAGGGAGCGCTGTGGGAAAGTTCAGTGCCCTTGAAGGAGCCTGATAAGCCAGAGGTGATACGAACCCGCGAGTTTGTATTGTGCAAATTTGTAACGACTACGAGCTCGCTGCTGATAGGGAGCCGTCTTACACCATGTGTTTGCAGAAAACCTGCCTGTCCAAAGGTCACGTCGGGCTGGGTGTGGCGTTCGTTATCTGTGTGATTTCAGTTTGTGATGGTCATGTAACACTGAGGCTGTATATTGGGGCTGTTTTACACAGTTGACATACAGGTTTGGACAGATTTTCAAACTAACATATGAAAGGTTGTGATTACTTCTCTCCCTCCGTATGTTAAGTGATGGCCTCCACATTGTTCAGCAGGCTCACAGATGTGTAACTTGACCTTGCTCTATGCAAATCACATGAACCCTCGCTCTCTCTGAACACAGAGGGATAAAGTTCACCTACAGCGCGTTGCCACACAATGGCAGGGAGGAGCCAGACGGCCTTGAAGCGGAAATGGTTTCACACTGACTGACAAGTCTGGCTACACCCAGGGTTGCCCTGAAGGACAAAAACACCCTCCTCATTTCTTTTATTTCCTACATGTACATATCTTTCATCGAGAAACATCTTTGCAGAGAGCTTTCCTTCCTGAGGCTGTGTGACGTGCACGTCTGTCTCCTCACATCAAAAACGCCGTTGCCTAACAACAAGACGAGCAAAGTTCACATGTAACTGCAGCTCTAGCTCACATGATCCCTGCAAAGTTAACCATTTACAGCGAGGAGGAAGAGGAGAAGCGTATTCTGGGTAAACAGGGTGCTGCGTTTGCTGTTTGAACTAGTTAACCCGGCTATTCACCACCTCACCTCTCTGCTCATTAACACACAACATGCAGGGACATGAAACTTGTCGGGCTACACCGAGACAAAGCTCCTTCCTCCTGCCACACAACAATGCACACGGGGCAGTGCTCCCATTATGAAACCTCTCTGTCACAAGACAAGCGCCTCACAGGAATGCTGTTGTGACACATGCACGCTGTTGACACAAGGGTTAAACATTGAACCGCTTACACACACTTTAGCTGCCAAAAGGGCGGGAGCTTCAACCGCTCCAGCACCGGTTGGTCGGCAGTTTAGTATTTATCTTTCCACTTTTGGCTGGCTGCGTCCTCCTCCGCCACCTCCCAACAGTCATCAGGTTTATCAAAGGAGAAGTCCTCTCTCTATATAACTGCAGCCAGGTGCAGCAGCACAGTGCAATACTCCACAGCAGATTGCCTCGTATTTTTGGAGCTTTTGCAGAGGTCGCTGAGTGCATGAGAGTGTGTTGAATGTCATGGGTTGATCTCTGGCTCAGCGCTGGTGCAGAGGGTTCAGCAGGAGTTCAGCACACATTCATTATTCATGCATTTTCTGTATACCAAATGATGGCACCCGGGGAGCCTCTTCTCTCTGAAAAGGTCCAAGTGCTTGAATGTTCTTCCACTATTTTTCTCTCTTTCAGATGTGGAGGAGCAGAATTTGAGAGGAGGTTTATGCATTTATGCGCTCTGGATTTTAAAAAGTGTTTTGTTTCTCGGATTTAGACGTTGCCACGTGCGATAAGCGCAGGAAACGTATCGGTGTAATTCTTTACAGAAGTTTAATGTGTGTTGTTGGCAACGCTTTGAAAAATCCCTGCTTAACAATTCTAGGAAAGCCGAGCCACCTGGAAATCTCATGACTTCCTGAATCTAATTCCAGGCCGAGCTATCAGACTGTCTGACTAGCAGCTTTCACCGAGGGGTGTAAACATTGAATGTCAGGCATGTTTGCCAGAGCCAGTGTTGAATCAGGCATTAGTACTCATGTAATGCCTGCAGTGAACTCAAATGCCCCGGCAAAGCCCTGATTATATTTTCTCCCTGTCTAACAGAGTTATAGCACACTGTGAACTCCAAGAGAAAGCTGACACAGGCTGGACTCATGAACAGGCCTCTACGTAGTCTATTCTTGTTGTTTTCAAATGCAGCCTGCACTTTCCTCCGACCATATAATAACAGATGTTAGCTAAGGCTCGCCGTTTTGATAACCTGCAATTGTGAGCTGAAACGGCAACAGAAAAACAGAGCGAAGGTATGACACCGCTGAGGGAGAATCCAGAACAAAATCCCCTCTTGTGTCACTGCGCGCTGTGTTGGCGGACCGTGACCTCATCCAAAGTTTACACGCCTCACGCTGCTTTGTTATCTTTAAAAACTTGCAAAGCAGCACATTCCAGCCCTCAGCAGCGGCAACAAAAAAATGTCAGCGTGCAGATCCTGCTGCGCTTTGAGAAACGAGATAAGCAAATAAATGAATGCTACACCGAGTGAGCAGCAGCACATTTCAGAAAGTAAAAAAAAAAACACACACATTCATAAGCAGAAGGGCACGAGATGTATGGTAGGTCAGTTGTGTGGACTCTGATTGGAGCTTTGCGTGTCTGCTTACTCAGCAGCATGCACCAAGCTTAGCTCGCTTTCAGTCTTTTTTTAAACAGACCACAGGGTAGTAAATAGCTACGAGGAGGATCACAGCCTTCACAGCTGATTGGCTTGATGCTCGCCTGACATAAACAGGAAGCCGGCCGTGCGAGTCAGAGAGGGGAGCGAACAAAGACGGAAGGACCAGCAACGAGCAGAATGTGGTGGCAAGACAAAGGAACGATGTGTAAAAGCCTGAGGGATTTAGAAGAAGAAAAAAAAAAAGGTCTTTCTGTTTGTGCCATGTGACTCACGGAGGAATTCAGCCTGTGATTCAGTCCTCTGCATCGTCAGCAGGCTGTGTGCAATGATAATGGTGATGAGGTGTATTGTTAACAGTAGGGCAGGACACCATAAAATGATGCCACTCATAAACTGTAATCATATCATATTCCTTCTTTGGTTTCACATCTTCACATGTTTACATATCATTTGGTAAACTATCTTAACCTTTGTATCCAGTTTGTCAAACTGTTGATAGTGTGAATGAGATCATGGAGCAACTTCAAAATATCAGACCGCTGCTGTGACTTTAGAAACAAAGCTCCTGCGCTTATTTACACCTTTTCAAAAAAGGATTACACATCTAATTGTACACTTCTATTTCAGTCTCAAGTTGTGAAACTCAATTAATTCACATTTTTATTTTTTATACGGTTGCACAACTTTTGTAGCCGATTACGTAAGTGAAGCCAACAGTGACTGAAATGATTCCACTTCCCTGTAATTCACCCGTTTGGGTAAACACCACACAAGTTCCCTTTTTACATCTGCTTATATATTTGTGTATTTTCTGATAATGTCAAAAAGATAAACAGTATATATATTTAAGGGACTCTGTATCAGCTGTTATCAAGCAGCCAGGAGTTAAAGGAGCTAAATATGGGATTGGGCGCATTTCTATTGCCTCTCAACGACTCTTAACATGTCGACGACAAGTCAACGGCTCACGGCTAACGGTGCTAACAGTGAAAACAACAATGCAAACAATGGCGGAAGTGCTGACAGATAACAATCTGTGTGTTCCAATAGCAGCCTGTTCTCATTCCCAGGGCGTTAAATACCCAGGCTTTGTCACGGCCGCCGGGCGTTCCATTAACTATAACGTATACCCAACCAGTAAACGCTCCGAGAAAGTGCGCTGGGAGTGTGGTGACGTAGTTTAAAGAGCGAAGGAGACACGTCGGCCGAATGGGTCCAACAAACACAAGACTTTCATTCAGGATAATTGCAATTCTAATCAGCTGTTCATTCGTGTCCTGTGTAGTTGTTTAAAGCCCAACCATGTTGTTCTTTCCTAAACCCAACTATAGTGGTTTTGATGCCGAAAATAATGTGATGCCAAGGGGCGTGACAAAGCAACGGTGTTGCCAATACCCTTACTACCATACTATTTAGTTTGCCAGAAAAATATTTAATATGTCTCAGTACATAGCATGTCAAATGCAGTAAGCCAAAAATACCAGGATGTCCTACTATATCCAGTCACATTTGGCAGTATGCAAGCCAGCATGCTTTTCTGGCTGTTCTGACCCGCAATCCTCTGCTCAGCTGATATATGAGCAAGCGGGTCAAAGTTCAAGGCGTGTTATGACAAAGTAGTATGTCCCAATTGTATGCATACTGCATGCAACAGTCTGTTCTTTGTAATGGCAGCTGCAGTATGTACTAAAAGTAAAAAGAAAAAGTATGTGATTTGGAACATAGCCAATGTTTACCTGAGGGGGAGTCGGAGGGTGGTTGCTATGCTTCTGCAGCGACGCCGTCGGTCGGGATGACACTATCAACTGTAACTGCCGTATGAGAGCAGTGCGACACGCTCACATGCACTAAATGGCCCAACGATGCCAACAAAGCAAGGCGAAGCTCAGATTACAACACATATCGCACCTTTTAATAGTAAATCCGATGATGTTAGATTGTGTTAAATTCTCCTATCTCATCTGATAGCTAACCACTGTGAAGCCTCAGCTACATTAGCTCTGCATGCACAGCGCTGGGCTGTTGCATGCTTCTCAGCGGGCTGTGACAGGGCAAAGGCACAGAGTGGAAATAATGAGTGACATATCAGCGCTGCTACCCAAAGAGCTTTTAGAAAAACACCCCTCCTCCCTCCCTCCCCTGTCAACCTACTGTCCCCACGCCTGGCTTTGAAGGTCAGATGAGAAACAAGAGAGAGTACTGCCGCCACCTCCGACTGACTGGTTCAAACAGGCCCTGGGAGGAAGGGGGTGGTGGTGGTGGTGTGCGGGGCGTGGCCCACTGAGCATGCCCAGTGAGGAGGAATGCCATGTGATGGCAACACAGTGGGCTCTCCCATCTGCTGATGCAGTGTGTACTTCTCGCCCGGGGCCCTTTTCCATCCAGTCTAGTGAGCAGCCAGATCAATTTACTGTGGAATGAACACAGAGTCAGCGGCCGACGCACGCACACGCATATCCACACATTCCTTATGTGGCGACGCAGAGCCCTGCACTGCAGCACAGACGAGCACGCAGAGGAATTTACTCATGCATGCAAAAAAATAGTGAGACAGTGGTTGAATCAAAGGGCTGATATATTATTCAGGGAAATTCCCTCTCTGCCACAGCTGAAGCTTGCAATGTTTTAACCTCGCTGCACGCAACGCTCAGAAACAGGAGCATCGATACTCTGGCTACTTTCCTCCATCCAAATTCCTGCAACACACTGCTGACTCATCTGATCCGCACAGGCAGAGGTGCCTTCATTTATCACCGGCGATGGCTGTCGATGGCGTTTGCAGGATGAATGGCGCTGAGTGACATTTTCATTGTTGAACGGCGTGCTATTTCATCACCCCTGTTTCGCTAAAACGCCAGAACAAGACGCATCATTTGTGGGGAATGCTATCATCTGTCTCCGCAGACACATACACACACACACATGCAAAGTGAGACCACATGTGTGTGTGTTTTCTCCTCTTATGAATAATTGAGGAGCCTTGTGTAGTTGAGCAGGCGCTGACTAGGCACCCAGGGTGGCACCCTTAACTACTGTGACAAAATGGTGTAGCGTGAAAAGTGACATTTAAGACATATTGACGCTAAGGCGTATTGTCAGGCTGCTTAAATCGCCTGTGTGCGACAAAGGAGGCGGACACACAGCTCGAGTAAAACTTGCGAGGTGTTCGAGCTCAAGAAATGTTAATTTCCTCTGCTGAATGCAAATCAAGGTATGAGTCGCTTCTATCTGCTCGCTCTTACATTATATGAATAATTGAAACATATTGTGGAGGTCTAATGTGTTCTTTTATTTGCAGAGTCACGCCTGTGCTTTATGATATGCTAATGAGCCTCCCCTTGAGTAATTGAGCTGTGCTTTAGATCATCAGCCCGGGCCTAATGGCGCATTGTCTGGAGGATGATCAAAAAGCAGCCGAGACGAGGAGATGTTCTCCGATGATCCACAGATGACACCCATAATGAGGCACTCGAAGGAGTTTTCAGGCGTGACGGACACTGCGGCCGTTTCAGTCACGATATCCTGCCCGGGGAAAGCAATCGAACTTCATCTCTAGATTCGTCTCTTGACCCTCGATCGGATGAGAGAAATGTCCTTCGCTAGCTACGTCCTTCATGTCCCTCCCCCTCTTTGACCCTCAACCCCAAACCATTACAGCCCACTCCAGACCGAGTGCCGCAGTCTCTTCGCCACCCCTTCCTCTCGCCGAGGCTTTCTAAATCAGGAACATCTGACATGCTTGCCACCTACTCATGTGTCAACTCCCCGTGACCTCGAGCCACCCTCCTTACAGTGAAATACTGCACACACTAATCTTCCTATAATACTTTATAGCAGCCCCATGTTCAAACACAACCCGTGACCACATGTACACGCAAACAATGCCAACAAGAGACAGACAGCTGCAGTTCAAAGCTTAGCAACAGCTGTGCTCCATTGTCCGACCGGGAGCCGACTGACATTTGAAGCCGCCGATGGCCGCCTCTAAACGCTTCTATTCTTTCTCTCGCCTTCCCTCTTATTTGCTCCCTCCGTCCGCTCCTCTTTTGTCCTCCACCGCCAAACACTTCTCATTCCTGTGATGTTTTTGGTATCGCTGAGGTCTGCCTAGACACCGCAGTGTCTCGGATTCTCACACAGTAACCGGGGAAGCGCAGAATATGCTCCTTATTTGCCTCCCACAGGAGGCAGACACTCAATCCAACCTCTTCACTGTCAAAAAGGCATTGGAGATATACTTGGCAAGCTGTGTTTTGTGTCGTCCCCGCCCCCCCGTCCCGTTGCCCCCCTCCCTCTCTTTCCTCACTCTCAGTGTGTGTATGTATGTATCTTTCAAGCCCCTTCATTTCCCAGAAAGGAGCCCAGGATTTATGAGTGCATGAGCCGCCGCGAGCGACATCTCCAGAGAAGGATGAGTGTTTCCTGCAAACAGTCGGGGAGGGAGGCGCTGCTCTGTGTGTGGGGGTGGACAGCTCCCATAGAAACACTATCCAGTAACACTTGAAGAGCGTCATCAAGGGGAGGTGTGTGTGTGTGTGTGTGTGTGTGCATGGAGGGGGTGTCTTTCTGAGAAAAAGCCCATGAGGCCTGCAGACCTGTGATTGACAGTTACCTCTGCTGATTACTGCCTCTCAGGGACACACTCTCAACGGCAGCTGCTGCTTCAAACTCACCCTGAACTATTGCTAACTTCAGGTTCACTAAAATGTGTCCAAAAGTAAGTTGACAGCTTAAGCATTTTATCCAAATCCTCCTCTCTGTCTTTGTTTCTAGGAACGCTTTGCAGAAATCTGACCCAAGAGGACTGCACGTTGCCCAACAATCCTGCTGAACCGACATGTATTTGCAAAGTAACCGAGCCCTTCATCATCATCATCATCATCATCATCATCGCTCTCTCTTTATCCTCCGCCGTCGGGTGCGGACGTGAGAAGTAACAGTGACCTCATGGTGAGTTGTGTAAGAGCGTGGGGAGAGGCTTGAAAACCGACGCCATGGGAGACAAATGAAAGTGCTGATGCGCCGAAAAGAGAGCCAGAGTTTCTGGAGGCATGCGGATACAAAAAATAAAAACAGCAGAAGTCAGAGAGGACAGACTGGGTCTGGACTCATGGGGGCTGTGTGGACAGTGCGTGGTAAAGGGCCAGATATGGAGGGAGGGGGGTAAAGGGTTAGGTTTAGAGGGGGGGGATCTATTCCAGTAGAGAGAGAAAGGTCACAGTGTAAGCTGATAAAGGCAGGAGGCAGAGCTTGGGGCTGCTTCCAGGCCAGCTAGTCAGCTGACGCCTGCAGCTGTGTTTGGAACATCAATATGAGCCTTGTTCAGCCCCCCCCTCCTTCCTCCCTCCCTCTCCTGCTCACTCGGCATCCCCTCTCGCCGCTCTCCCCTCCTCCCTTCACGCTGTTTCCTTTTTTTTTCCAGCTCTGATTTATGAAAGTAGGGCATGTGCCCATAACTGCTGCATCAAGGCACATGGCTGAGCCTCCAGAGGCACTAAGGCTCTGTTTACATCAGCCCAGACAACTGCACCGCATTGCACAATCGCCACAGGCAAAGCTCTGTTATATAAAGACGAGGCCACGTTGGCTCCGTTGTTTTTGTTTTTCTGGTTCGCCCTGTCTCCACCTGTAATTCCTGAACCGCACAAATCCGGGCGGACGCGCTTGTCCTTTGATCTTTGATGTCACTTAACGCAACCTTTAGCCGAGGACTGAATGTGTCAGCCCGAGCATCACATTTCACATTTTCCCCGGCTGAAAATGCATCAAGCATATTTGGATCAAGAGGCTCGGGAACAGCTCCAGCAACTGTGGAGTTTGTTGTTTTCAGCTATTTCACTCGCTCCTGTGCAGGATTTTCGGCAGGCTTTGTGTCGAAGCAGTGGAGCATGAGAATATTCTAACAAAGAGAGCGACGAATGCTGTGATTTCAGTCTGAGAGCATGCGTGTTTGTTTGGGGATGACAATTAGTCCCAAATGAAGCGCCGAGGCACTTCATGATCAGTTTCCATGGCAACAAATCAGACTGCTCAGCCGGGGGAAGACAGAAAAAATGTGTTCTTAATGACGAGCGGGAACAAAAGCATTTGAGCCAGAAGCCCGAGGCAACACTGATATGACAGTAAAAACTGCATAATCATGTTGTTGTGAGTATGAGGAAGGAGGCAGATTTAAGGTTGGGTCGGGATGATTCATGAGAGCATCTGTGTGAGTGAGCCGATCAGAGGAGTAGGTGGATAGTAGGGAACATATCGTCCTCCTTTGTTTTTAATCATCTCACACACAGGTGGGGTTTCGTGGGTGTAACCTCACTTTGAAAGAATCCTAATGGCCAACTATTATAAACTAATGCAGGCCACGTTACCACAGTGCAGCTCAGGAGTTCAGTGTAACCTTCCCCGTCCGTATGCTAAACCAGTGCTGACTCAACAGTGGGCCGTTCGCTGCAGCTTCATGCCTGCTGGCTGAACCACAAGGACACACGATCATTTACAGCTGAGGGCTTTGGAGCTGGACTGTTTCCGGTATTTCTGCCTGCTTGTGAGTCATTACATGCTGCATGCCCTCTGTGTAGTCATGTTATAGAGGCAGGGTCAGTGCAGCCACACACACTCATTACTCCAATTTTCTGTTCTTAAAAGGAATTATGCTGCTGTTTAGTATGGAGCACGTCGCTTATGTTATGGCTTATTTTGTTTGTGTCTTTTCCAGAGAGTAGAGCTGCTTTGTTATGCACCCAAGTATTAATATTCTCTGGCAGGAAGGCGCATACAGAGAGAGAGAGAGAGAGAGAGACAGAGAGAGAGAGAGATGAAAAACATCTTTTCACTAACCTAAATAAACGCTTTTTTTTACCCTCAGAGATATTTTCCCCCTCATGCTTCCAGTCTTTGTTGCTCGCTGTCTTTGTAGAAGTCCTCGTATCCTCGCCACTCCCTCCCTCCTTCCTCCACCCACCCCCTCCTCCCGACGCCCACGCTCCTGTCCTCCACTCTCATAACTCAGCTGTTACTTGGCAACGTGGTCCCAGCTGGACCCAGCATCAGCCTCGGTTGCCACGGTGACGGAACGCACCACATGCAGACACGGTAAACATGTTGGTTTTTTTGGAAGCCAGCGTTCCTATATGCACAACAAAAACCCACATGTGTATTCAGCTCTGTCGGTGCTGTTGCATCCATCAAAGGGAGCAACGCCCAGATTAATCAACGTGGGAATGATTGCCAATATAATCTCATGCACCTGCAGCATCTTTGCACCTGCGTTCAAGGGTAATAAAAAAATAGATTTGGATGTGATGGGATTGCTGATTCTGCATTGTGATTCCTCCATCCACCTCTTAATATTTTCACCTCACGTCTTGCGTCACTATACATTTACAGCCAAGATCCACTCGCAGCCTTGAGCGTATGGATCGGGGAAAACAAACCTCTCTTCTCCACGCTCTGGGTAACACTGCATCTGTCGCCATAGCAACCGGATCCATCATCTGCGGGGGGATCAATTGATTCATTATTAAGTGAGGCGCAGCCCTCCTTCTCTGCTTCCCGTTCACGTCTACTTACTCTGCCTTCAAGCATCCATTATTGCCCACTCGCCGGGCTGAAGAATGGAGAGCTGTCGAGTCTCCCTAGCACAAATATAATTCTACAATTTCTCTGAAAAACAGTGTGTTTGTTGACCAGCGTGAAAGGCACAGGGAACGGTAGAAAATGCACTTTGTACAAGATGTTCTTTTCATTCTGTCACACATCTTAACAAAATCAGATCGGATCCCACATGTTAAGGAGGATAAAGACAGATAGCTAACCTAAAATCATCCACACGTGGTAGGGAATGTAAAAGAGGTGGAGGAATGAGGGCGTGAGGGTCTTTGTTGCACAGACAACATGAATTAGCATCAGCTCAAGCTTAAAAAAAAAAAAGGGAGGGATAAATGTAACACGACACACATAGCCTGTTGAAAACACTGCTTTCTGGAGCAGGGCATTTGTAGCTGTGGGGGAAGACACGCTTTGATGATATCCCCCTCTTACTCCAGTCTGTCCTGCATCGTGTGGCTGCACACCTAGCCTGCAGGCACTGGGATGGGTGGGGAGGCTCCAGTTTCTAGGAAGGAAAGCCGAGGGAAGGGAAGACAAATGTATATTATTGGAAAATGTGCGCTAAATGGATGATGTCAGCTGCGGCACTTTGACATTTTAATGTCATCTCTGAGGGAATTACATCATTAGCCCTCTTTCCTGGCCTGGCTCAATGCTGGGAAACCTCCTAATGGATGTCAACAAGCTGTCCCTCTGGAAGAATGGAGCGGGGGGGAGGGGTGAGGAGGGAGGGTGCTTTCACTGAGCTATATGAGAGAGAGAGGCCTCACACTGAGCGTCATCTGGACTAAAAGCCTACAGTGCATTTCTCGCCACAAGATTAACTCAATCTGCGTTGCCGTGCTTATCAGACAAAGTGCAAATCATCAACGAGCTCCACCCCTCCGCCAGCCCCCATGCCGCCGCTGACCCCAAATGACCCCGACGTGTAACAACTTCGCGGCGGAGTTGTTTGTTAATTATTTCATGCATTTATAATTACAGGAGCACATTGAGTTGGCAGCGTGCGAGTCTCCGCAACGATTGTGCTCCTTTCAATTTGAAAAGCTGTCAGCGGTCGCCGCTGCAGCCGCCCGGAGATCAGATGCTGTATCCAATAATTGATTCATTAATCATCTACGAGCCCATTAAATTCAAATCAAGTCCAGGAATGCGGGGCTTTCTGGGTGAAACTAAATGGTAAAGGACTTATCTGTCTGATTGACTCCCCCTACCCCGTGAAATAATTTATGGAGAGAAACACCTCAGACTAGATAAAAAAAGCCTTTTATATGCTAATAAAAGTAGTGCTGTGGATTGAAAACAAACATAAGTCGCTCATATTTTAGGCAATAATATCAAATCATCACAGTAGCTGCAAATAGACTTGCAAACAAACACGGAGGGAGATCAAGGCTTTAGCGTAAAATAGGTCAGATGGGGGATATTGATGTAGCTCGGTTGCATCTCAAAGCAAACTGGGGATGTGTTACTGTGAGCTCACGTGGCGCTACGCTGACATAAATCAACAGTGTGTGTGTGTGTGTGTGTGTGTGTGTGTGTGAGCTGAAATATAAGAGATGGGGAAGAAAACTGTGAGAACAGTCCAATCAATGCCATGTAAGGTGATCAGACGGAGAGAATAGAATAACGACTGCTGCTTATATCGATAGTGAATTCAGCTGCTCGATGGATCATCTCAGCCTTGAGGAGGATTTGGCGGCGAGTGAAAAGCCGAAGGATAGGAAAGAGCAGCTTAGGTTCGCCGAACAATCGCAAGGCTGACCGGTATTTCAAATGGATTGGGGCCAGAGGAGAATCATATATCCAGAAGGACACAAAAAGAGCTAGCGTGAGAATCAGATGTTGCGTACGGCGTGGATCTATTCTCCGCGTTCACCCTCTTGAGGACGCCTGACTCGCCGCTATTATCACTGACTATATGAGCCTGTAATCTCCCTCCCCAGTTCATTGAGAAAAGCAGATTTGAAGTGACAAATCCAGGGTCCCAGATGACAAATAAGTCAGGAATTTGCTGCGATAAGTCACGTTATGGTGCGGCTCCCTTATAGACTGGAAATGGGAGGATATCTGTTTCACTTTCTGCTCTCCCTCGTGATCAAAGCATGACCCAGAAAGACCCACGACTGGCCAGACTCATGATCAGATTGATTTTTTTCTTCCTTCTCTATGACAGCTTTTAACTTCTCATGCATAGCATTCCAAACTATGCCTTTAATGTACGAAGAGACCCATCACTTTTCATGCATCCTACAAAAGCAACCAGTGCTTCCTGTCCCTCATGTTAACAAGTTACTGTACTCTCATCTCTAAGCATGCAACATCCATATGCAGACTGAAGCTGGTTACATAAACAACGGAAAATGTAAAATAGTTCTGCATGCACACGCTGTCATAAAAATAGTGTGCATGAATGAATAACATTAAACGAGTGGGGCAGATAAGCTACCCCCTTATGTGCTCGCCTCAGATTCAAATTTAGCTTTGCGTAGGGAATTGATGAGACACAGAGCTCAAAGCCAAAGTCTTCAAAGACCGCGGTTACACAAGATGCAAGGCGTCAAACCCACTTTGTAGTTCTCGGGTGAACGAGTGGGTTGTAGCTGCCGAGCTGCACAGGGTGATACGGCAACAGAGTTTCTGCGAGCCCAAGAAAAGATGATAAAATACAAAAGTTACACCAAGGTTACATCGCGTGTAAAGGAGAGCAGGAGCGACCTTTTGTTTTTCCTTTTTAGATGATTGTAGTTGTGGGAGTTGGGGTTGCTCTATCATGTTTCAAGGTTAAGCTTCCCCTTTATTGTTGCCATAAAACATAGCAGGTGTGGGAGAAAGAAGAGAGCGGGAGCGCCAAGGGAGAGGGAGAAGAGAACGACACGGAGAGATAAGGAGAGAAATAAAGAGCTGATGGTATAATAGTGCAAGCGAACGGTTTCATCACACTCAAATCGAGGCACGCTGAGGGAGGGGAGCCTTAAAGGAAAAGTTAGACATTTTGAAAATTATTCGCTTTCTTGCTGAGAGTTAGACGAGCTACCACTCTATGTCAGTACGCCACGTACTGTATGAAGCTACGGCCAGCAGCAGTTAGCTTAGCATAAAGACTGGAAACAGCTAGCTCTGTCCAAAGATAGCAACATACGTCTATCAGCACCAGGGGTTCGAGATTTGGGAACAGGAAACAGACTTCGACACAACACCAGTCAAGAAATAGAAATAGTCCAGCACACAACCCCCCCATAAAAATGTTGAATTGGCATTTCAGCCCGGTCTCATGAAATGGCGTATTAATGACACGATAATGCGCTAGGCATTTAGCGCGCCATAAGAACGCCTTTCTTGCTTTACGCGTATCATTCGTACACCATGTAGTCTGTACTGACTGCAATGTAAACGCATCTGCGTAAATATAACGGTCAGAGCTAGTGACGTAGAATAAAAAGAGAGAAAGACTGCTTATTGCGGGCGTAGACCGGTGAGGTTAAATTAGTATTCACTATGTGGAAACTAGTTTGAGATGAATCCGACTATTAGGGTTGGAGGAAAAAAATCAATACAGCATAGTATCGCAATATTTTGTGTGGCAATATTATATCGATACACAGACATCAAGTATTGATCTTTTATTATACTGTATAAACTATTAACCTCTTCACAACCCACTACTCTGTCTTTCAGAGGTTGTAGCTGAATATCACAATATTTTTGACCAAATACCTCGATATCGATATTGCGACAATATCGTAGGGTTGACTATTGGTGTTTTCACAAAATATTTAGACAATAAGATTTTTGATAACTTATCAGTAAATTGGATATAATGTGGGTAAAGGAATATAATAGAACAGCTAGAACAGTGTATGTTCAGAAAATTACATCACTGTAACGCAGCCTTTAAAACCAGGAAAAGACAACACTTATGCCATATTACGATATCCAAAATCTAAGTCGATATGTAGTTTCATATCACGATATCGATATGATATTGATACATTGCCCAGCTCTAGTTCCAACCATGTCATGTTAGCTTAACGCTTAATAACGCTCCAAAGTTACGCCAAATTTGCTCTCTGACCTCAAGATATGTGAAAGAAAACTGATGAAGAGAGTGAAAACTGTATCTTATTGAATAAAACAGATGTTGACAAACTGCAAAATTTGCAGTTGAAAAAAGGTACTAAATCACAATATATTGCAATCGATATTATCGCAATACTCAGCATATCGCAAAAACGTTTAAAATCGCAATGAGATCGTATCGTGACTTAAGTATCGTGATAATATCGTATCGCGGGGCCTCTCCACCCCTACTGACTATTGTTCTTGTCCTACAACTAGAGGACTGGTTTTTAGTTCCCAATCTTTCCTCCTGAGAAACCATTTGAATCCCTCCCAGCCCCAGCCTGTTGTGAAATAGCATCTCACATTACCACATCATTATTAATATTGCATTCTTAATGGCAGTCTGCAGCAGCAAACTATTTGTCTTGGTAACGCTGAGAGCACTAAGCGGAAGTAGAGGATTGCTACATTCTTGCGGAGGCCCCACATTCCCCAGAGCACCACAGCGGGGTTGTTGTAGCTCGTACAGATCCTCCTCTGCTCCCCCCCAACCGCCGACCCTCCCCCTCCAGCATCCAGCTTCCTGTGCAGCAGCGTGGCCGCTCAACCCTTCCCTTCCCTGCACCGAGCTCGGTCAAGCTCCAGCTCCCCGTACCCCGCAGCTCCAAATACATTATTTACACTCTCCTCCCCTCCCTTCAGCTCAGCTCAAAAGAATCAGGGCAGAGGGAAATAACACCACTGTATAACCCCCCCCAACACACACACACAAGCTCAACCCTCCCTCCACCAGCACCACCCCACCTGCTCGCTCTTTTCTCACTCTGCGGGATGAAAATACAGTGCAGGACTGGGCTGCGACAATGGGAAACTCTGTGAGGCCCCAGCCCTCCCATTAATCCCCTCTGACATGCCTCCCGAGGGCAGGGATTTGCTACAAGTCAATGCAGGAGACCTACAGTATGCAAAACAAGCCTGTCTGACTCTCATGATTTTCAAAGCCACTGCACTGCCTGTGAGACAGGAAGGCAGATCAGAGAGAGAGAGAGAGAGAGAGAGAGAGAGAGAGAGAGAGAGGGGGGGGAAAAATAACTGTGCACACAGTCTGCTTGGTTAACCCTTTCCTCACCCTCCTGTTCAGTGTACGTGTCACTTCCCTCTTCTAGTTTCACTCCTAGCCTAGATTGCACAGATAATACTGATGACAGATGACAGGATGAAAAGCGAGATATTTTTTTTTTCTCCCGTTCAGCCTGGCTGCTGTTATCCTCTTTGTCTCCCTTTCATGACAAATTTAGCTCCGAGGCAGGCTTGTTACCATAGACTGTATGCAAGAAGTGGACGTAGTCACCGTGACGTCACACATTTGGTTTGTGGACTGACGTTTTGAAGCCTTGAGTTCTGCATTTTGGCCGTCGTGACATGAGAGGGTGGAGATAAATCCAACCGAACCACACCTCTTCCTAACTGGACGCGTTACATCAGATTGTCTCAGTTTTTCCACAATGAAGATGTCCTAACCTGCTCCGTGCGTCCGCGAACAACAGCTCGCTCTGGCTCTGTTTATGCGAAGTTTTGTGCACCTACAATCTGCTTTCACTTCATTCATTTAGCCCGGTCGCTGTATGTTAGGAGGAGTTATTACACGGCTTTGTTGAATACTCGATTCTGATCAATCACGCCGTGATTACGGTCTACGGTCTGTTATTTCTTTATAACAGACCGTTGCTATGGTTGCAGTTCTGCTGTCGAACTCGATCGTTTTTGTGTCAAATTATTAAGTAAGTAGCCGTGTAATAAGCGGGACAGCTAGCGGGTCATTGTTGACCACGTCGGGGTGCCGCATCACCCTGTCGGGGTTTATTTCACAACAATGACCAGCTCGCTGCACATTATCATATCTATAGTGCTTCTTGTATTGTAATGTATTATATGTAATGTCTTGTTTTTTATTTGGACCTTGAGTCTGCAATAAAGTTTGAATTGAATTGAACATCCCTTACGTGTAAGACGTTTTCAGGCGACCAAAAAGGTTATAATTAACTTTCATGAACTGAAAACACAATGTGAAAGGGTTAAAACACCCAGACTGAACAACGCCATGGTAGCGACCTGTCAATCACAAGGTAGCCACGCCCTAAAGCATACCCTGCTTTACGGTCTATTTGAGAAGTAGAGTCATTTTCTCAGACTTCTTTTTGCAACCAGAGGAGTCGCCCCCTGCTGGCCGTTAGAAAGAATGCAAGTTTAAAGCACTTCCTCGTAAGCTTCACTTTTCAGAGTTGCCCACTGTTACCAGACAAAAAGATGAAAAACCACCCAACGTAAACAGGAATTCACAGCTCACGTGACGCACTTCTCTCTGGGCAGAGTGGTGCTATTGAATTTCCTCCTTATCAGGGATCTGGTGATGAGGAGATAGGTGGAGGCTGGAGGCAGGGTGGGGGGGGCAGGATGACATTAGAGAGTGTTGGGGGGTCGTCTGTCCACACCCTGCAGCTCACTGGGAATGTAAACAACAGGCTGGCTGGGTTTACTCATGGAGGAGGGATGAGACCTGCATGGAGGAAGGGCAGCAGAAGAAGGTAAATTACGACGTGGGGGGAGTAGGAGAGAAATGGAAAACAGTTGACAGCAAGACATTGCCCCAAAGAGGAAGAGAAATCCGCCAGGATTTGTAGCCTGCTTTAGATTCACGTGATTGGCTCCACTGTTGCCTCCCCCCCCCCACCAACCCACCACCACCACCACCCACCCCTCTCTTTTTTTTTCCACCCATCCTTTGAGATGGAAAAATGGGTCATCTGTGTGGAAGTTAATACTCTGAGCACGTACAGTGCTGCTTTATTTTAAGGACGTGCCTTGGAAATTTTTCTTCTTCATTCCCCTCACTGGTGAATGACACAGAGAAGGCGCTGGGTAATTAATATACCGTGTTGCTGCCGTGCACACAAGTGGCAGTGCAGAGGAGAGCAGTCTTTATTATAGCTGCTGCTGGCACAGCCTGGACATGTCTCATATCCCCCCCAGCTTGCCCTCGCCATGACAACGTACAGTAGGCTGCATGACATCAGCAACAGGGCACAGACAGTGCGTCTCTGAGCATCATCAGGCTGGTGGGAAAACATGTTCCAAAACACAGGAGGACATCCATCCATCCGTCCTCTGTGGACGCCTCCACCTAACAGTCAGTGGCTACGAACACCTCCCTGGGAGGTTACTGCTCAGAGGTAACGCTCTCCAGCGTCGACCGGTGCTGCATAGTGTGCTGCTTTGCAGAGCTACGTGAAGCTGCCATAGCAACCACATACAACAGAGTTATTTCTGGCTGCCTTAAACTCCCAAACACAGCTGCTCCTACATAACCAGACATCTCCACCGGCCAGATCCGTGTATGTATGGCACGCGGTAACACAGAGCAGTAATCAAGCCATGACATTCAAACTGGAATAACACAGCAAAAGGTAATTACTGCTGTGGATAATTTGTTGACAGGATTTCCAGTAATGAGTTGTGGAGCTCAAGCGATTATAAAATTCCCAATACAACATTTGACATACGATCTGAATCCATGCAAACAAATTACAATGGCAGCTTTGGTCTGCTCCCTACGCCTTATCCCGGGATGTTAATGTTGCCTTCAATAACAGGTTATTTCCTGTAATGAAGGAACAGGCTGCATCTGTCATCGTGATCACGTTAAGAAAAAAAAAAAAAGGATTACAAACTGTTAAAAATCACCCCTCCCGACTGAGCACATGGTCTCTGTGCTGCAGGCACAGCTATTGTTATTGCTGTCAACTGGAAACTGTTGTGCTCTCAGCTCCCTCCATTCAGTTGTCCTTCAGTAGAACACCACAGACGTCTGCACACACACTGCCTGGAGCAACAGTTCCCCCTACTGCACAACAACAGGGAGTTTCTTTATTTCCCCTTTTTCCTTCCCTCTGCCTGCTTCATCAGATATTAAGAGCTGACTCACAATCCATTCATACAAACTCAAATAACAGCAGGGATGCAATCATTAAAAGGATGACATTAAATTAAAAGAATGGCAACAAACGCCTCATTGAGTAGATATTTCTTTTACTCAGAATTGAGGACAAAGACTTTGTTTTAGATAAAAACAAAAGATTTGCTGTGTCATCCTGAAATCAAACACAGTGTCAAGGCCCATTTCACTTTATGATGGCATGATGCTTTCAGAGCAGGCAGGAGGCTACGAGGGCCAGTTGCATAACCTCAGCATAAGACTAGTCTTGGCTTTGGACTGGTCTGAGATTGTCAGGTTAGACTAGTTTAATTAAACCCGTCTGTTGTATAAATATTAAGACTGACTTAGTTTGTGGTATAAAGTATAAAGCCACCTCTCATCCCTGGCTAACCCTGAGGCGTTGTTGCTATGGCAACAATCTGTTAGAAGGTCAGTTAGCCAACTATTTCAACTGTTTATCTATTACTTTTAGCTACCTATTTTAAATGTTTAACAATGCCTTTGTTTGGATTCTTGTACCATATTCTTGAATTGTTTCTGAACATCTTTAACAGTTCTAACAACCATTGGATTTATGCTGTTATCCTTTTCTGTTATATTATCCCATAGGCCACTTGGTCTGGTGTCGCTGTTGCGTCCATCATTTTTTCTCCTCTGTCAAGTGTCTCATTTCACCCACGATGCATTGTGCGCCAGGCTATCTAAATCATGATCTAAATCAGTCTTATATTAGTCACTCGTAGGGAAGCTTTATGCAACAGGTCAATTTAAGTGTTGATGGCAAGTCTGAGATCTATTTAAGATAAAGACTAGGTCTATTTTTATGCAGCTGAGCCATGGTCTGGTATCCTTCAGTGACCCCTCAGCTCTGTCCAGTCTGCAGGGGACGGAGTACGTGGCCAGTGGCCGAGTGTTTATTTGCAGGAGAAGCAGGCCGGTGGTGGATGTGTGGAGGAGTCTGAACCTGCTCCTACCCCCCAGCAGCAGACCACAGCTCCAGCTTGACCTCCAACACAGTCTTGTTATTTTTCTCCTCTGCCCCCCCAAAGGACAGATTAACAACGAGCCACTTCTTCTGCACACGCACTAAGTGCCAGACGGCCTCTTGACGGGCTTCTCCTTTTCCACCAAATGGCAAAATAGCAGGAGTGCTGAAGTAAAAGACTGCAGAGTGAGCACATGAGTTCATGGAAAATGGAACACCGTCTACCATTTAGTCTTTCACTCGACATTTCTGGGCTGCCGTTCAATTTTCATTTTTCATTCCTAATGTAGAAAAACTATTTTCCCCCCCTGCTCGTGTTTCCTGGCAACCTCCAGGCCCGGGCTGCTCTGGCCAGAGCCCTTAGAAAAACAGCTGCAGACGGGGATAAAAATAATTACAGCTCTACTTGTCTTCCAAGAGACACACTTTCAACCAGACCTACTCCCTTCCCCTACGAGCTGCTCCACTTTCGCTCTCCTGCACGCACAATAAAGCCATTCACAACAAAGACACGGTGGCTCAATGTGCTCACACAAGCTCGTGTGTTTCACCATGCTGGCTGGAAACAGGAATACTGTACTATCAAGAGTTCAACCTTGTTCTGGCCGTGTCTGTATTTTATTAACCAATGTAAAGAATTCATTAACACATTAGAGGTCAAGGTTTTTGTGCACTTATATTCAACATACCTAGATGTACGGAGATGAGATTGCATTTTTACTACCTTCCTCCGTGTTCTTTAACATCTTTTTGTTAAATACCATAGAAAAAAATATTGCATTTATTTAAATCCTGTTGAATATTTATCCTTGATTTCTGCACATACCACTTTCTATTAAGCTTCATGACCCTCCAGCTTTCCGCATAGATAAAAACTGCCCACACTCCACATCTCAAAACTGTAAATGCTTTAAATTTTCCTGTGCATTGCTACTGCCATCTACTGGTGAATGGAAACCTCAGAAACTAAAAGTGTGTTTCATGTTTTATTGTCGGATTTTTTACACACAAAAATGTCCAGATATGAAAAACTGGAATATAAAATAACATTTAAACAGACATTGCAAAAACAATTTGGAAAACAAGTCCACAAAAAAGTGTTCTGCTTAGTGTAGGCACTCTTCATCAACTGCGCGGCAATATGTAACAAATTATTTACAGACCTTTGTTTTTTATTTAGTACATGACATACCAGCAAAGCCCTCAAAATATAGCACACAACTATGTTTGAGAGGAATTATTAGAATAAACAGATTGCTAGAAAACATGAGATTTGTTTGGAACAGGATTAGAAAGATATGGAATGTGTTTAACATCTCCCAGAAACGTAACCGTGAGGAAGTCCTTTAACCCCAGAGAGCCGTGATAGAGGGGGATCATTGTCACCTGATGTCCAAAGGTTGAGCTCCGTCATAGTCAGGCTCACTACTGCAGTCACACGTACCAAGCAAACAGTGCACAAATCAGCGTCTGAAATAGTCAGACAATCGTAGTAACAGCAGATTTCAATCTCACCTGCAATCACACACATTCACTCGACATCATCTTCTGTTAAAGGCGGATGATTCACTGGAAAACAGAAAAATATGATCTTTCAGAGGTTATGCTGAGAAGTGCATAGCTCTAATGATAGAACAGCTAAACTTCTGTAAAACTTTCTTTCTCACATTACACAGAAAAGTTACCAACCAGTTATTTATGTTTCTGTCTTAGAGGTGAAATAACTAGGAGCTACTGACACACAGCTCTCAGCTTTGGATTCCAAAATTGATCTTGCACCCTTTCTTGTCCCAGAAACCACAAAATGCAACCGGGGGGTTTACTAAGGATGCTCGGCAAAACAAAATCACACTGATATTATTTTTCTGACCTTTATTTAACCAGTTAAGTCTCATTGAGACTATAAAATCTATATTTCAAGAGAGCATTGGCTGATAAAGCAGCAACGGGGTGTCTCAAACAAGACACACAAACATTTAAAACACATAAAACAAACAGTATCAAGAATGCAGGAAATCCTCACCTTGCATATTTCGATCACACACATTCATTCGACGTCATCTTCTGTTAAATGCTGTGGGCTGATGACTCGCTGAAAAACAGAAAATAACATCTTTCAGAGGTCATGTTGAAATGTGTATAGCAGCACCGATTAAAGAATAGCTAAACTTGTGTAATTCGTTCTCAAATCACGTAGGAAATTAGTTGTTTTAAATGTGTTTGTCTTAGAGGTGAAATAACTGGGAGCTACTGACACACAGCTCTCAGCTTTGGATTCCAAGATTGATCTTGCACCCTTTCTTGTCCCAGAAACCACAAAATGCAACCGGGGGGTTTACTAAGGATGCTCGGCAAAACAAAATCACACTGATATTATTTTTCTGACCTTTATTTAACCAGTTAAGTCTCATTGAGACTATAAAATCTATATTTCAAGAGAGCATTGGCTGATAAAGCAGCAACGGGGTGTCTCAAACAAGACACACAAACATTTAAAACACATAAAACAAACAGTATCAAGAATGCAGGAAATCCTCACCTTGCATATTTCGATCACACACATTCATTCGACGTCATCTTCTGTTAAATGCTGTGGGCTGATGACTCGCTGAAAAACAGAAAATAACATCTTTCAGAGGTCATGTTGAAATGTGTATAGCAGCACCGATTAAAGAATAGCTAAACTTGTGTAATTCGTTCTCAAATCACGTAGGAAATTAGTTGTTTTAAATGTGTTTGTCTTAGAGGTGAAATAACTGGGAGCTACTGACACACAGCTCTCAGCTTTGGATTCCAAGATTGATCTTGCACCCTTTCTTGTCCCAGAAACCACAAAATGCAACCGGGGGGTTTACTAAGGATGCTCGGCAAAACAAATCACACTGATCTTTGTTTCCTGACCTTTATTTAACCAGGTAAGTCTCACTGAGACTAGAGAGCTCTGTAAACATTATAATGGGGGAAATCCTCACCGTGTTGGGCAGTTTTGCGTGCAGCATCTGGAAGACTGGAGGTGGCAGTGTCTGCTGGAGCACCTGAAGCAGCTGATGAGGTTGACCGCATACTGCAATCGCATTGCTCAGATGGTCCACACATCTCTCAAAGTCACCTGGGACAAGGGTTAAAAGAAGGTTAAAAAAGCTATCGAGAAATGAGAAAGGGGGTTAGGAATTTATGAAAAGAGCTGCAGGTTAGTTATAAACTGCTAAAGTGTTTGGACACAATTGACAACTTTGTACGAATACGTGTTTTAGTAGAAGTGCTATACTACACAGGTTGTGTCCCTGATTTATTTATCTTTAAGGCAGGGGTGTCACATATACGGCCCGAGGGCCAGAACCGGCCCAGCGAAGCGTCCAATCCAGCCCACTGGGTGAATTTGCAAAGTGGTTAATTCAAATTTTTCAATAAAACGCGCTGCTGTTCCTATTTTCCACTGGGGGGTTGTGTTGTCCTAATAAAAGTAACAGGCCCTGTGCTGGTTACACTATTATAGATACAACGGACTGCTTATGTTCAGCCTAAGTGACACACTATCAAGCGTAGGCCACTGTTTATGTAGGAGCCACCGGTGGAAAATGTCTTTGTCAGTGGAAACAGAGTGTCGGTGTTTTCCAAGACAAATGGACCAGTTCCCATTTCTTCACAATGGGAAGCCAGTGTTCAGTGCTCAAGGAATATAATATTTGGCGGCACTATCAGACTCATCACGGCAAAAAGGCCTAATACAAGAACTTGCAAAGACAAATGAAAACAGAGAAGATGAATGAATTGTTGGCAGGTATGAGGAAACGGCTGTTTTTAGTCGTAGCCGAGAGATTAGCGAGACATCTCAGGCTGTTAATCGTCTGTTTTGTAAATGTTATTGTTCATTAATAGGTTATAAAGCAATGTTTTACTGGTCTGACCCACTTGAGATCAAATTGGGCTGTATGTGAACTAAACTGAGTTTCACACCGAAAATAATAACAGAAAATAACATCTTTCAGAGGTTATACTAAAATGTGTAAAGCAGCATCGACTATAGAATAGCTAAACTTGTGTAATTCGTTCTCAAATCACATAGGAAATTAGTTGTTTTAAATGTTTTTTGTCTTAGAGGTGAAATAGTCGGGAGCTACTGACACACAGCTCTCAGCTTTGGATAATTCTAAGATTGATCTTGCACCCTTTCTTGTCCCAGGAACCACAAAATGCAACCGGGGGGTTTATTAAGGATGCTCTGCCAAACGCTCTTGGCCTTATACAAGGACTTGCAAGGACAAATGAAAACAGAGAAGATGAATACATTGTCGGCAGGTATGCGGAAACAGCAGTCTGTTTTTAGTCGTAGCCGAGAGATTAGCGAGACATCTCAGGCTGTTAATCATCTTTTATGTAAATATGATTGTTATGTGAACATTATCAGAATGAACTTCTTTACACTAAAAGAGAGGGAACGTTTGGAGATGTTATTTATAGGTTATAATAAAACAATGTATTTACTGGTCTGGCCCACTTGAGATCAAATTGGGCTGTAATGTTAATTAAAATGAGTTTCACACTCCTGCTTTAGACAGATAGATAGATAGTAACTTTATTGATCCCAAGGGAAATTCAAGTGTCCAGCATCACAGTTCCATAGTGCAAAACATGTTAGTAAAAAGGCAGTAAAAAAGTTAGTAGTGCAAAGTACAAAAAAATATATAGTGATAATAATAATAATAATAATAATAATAATAATAATAATAATAATATATAGTGCAGGGTAACAGCTGTGATACACAACTATTAAAAAAGTGAATAAAGTGCAGAAGAGACTGTTAAAAATGAGTATAGTGCAGGGTAACTCCAGTAGCTTAGTCTATGAAAGTGCACTGTCTGCATCATTATTATCTGTCCTTTAAGGTGTCTTGTAGGTGTGTATCATGCACATAATCTTACATATTTCCTGTATGAATAACCTGTGAACAGACACGTGGTTACCTTGTAACAGGAGCTCCTCTCCCAGCTGGATTTCCTCCAGAAAGAATTTCTGAACAGCTTCTGCATCCCTCAAGTCAGGCAGCTTCAAAGTCAGAAAATTAAAAAAAAAGTGTCAGAAATGCACATTTTATTAATAAGCCCCAGAAAAGACACAAATCTGAAATGAATGGTTTCCTCATTTTGTCCTACCCTTGCTCCTCCAGACTTGTCATAAGAACTCCTTTGTTGTCTTCTACCTGAAAGACAACAGTAGCTTTAGTTAGACTTTAGACTGTGCTGATGTGTTAAGGTCACTGTTGGGAGAGACACGTGGTTACAAGGTAAAGTGTTAGCTATCTCAGGTTTCTCTCATCAGTTTTATATCCTGCGACGTAGCTGATGAAGATTAGAGTAAGTTATAATACTCTCTAGGCTGCGAGTAAATGGAAAAGACAACATACATCTCCATTTATTTGATAGAGTGTCCATAGCAGCCACATGGAAGTCAACATGCTAACTGTTGAACTAGTTAACTTTGCTCTCTTCAGCTCAAACACTCACGTTCACGCAGCTTCTCCTTGAATTGAGGGTCACTCCGTCGCTTTCTGTCGAAATAAAAACAGTAAACAATGAACAGGGCTCCACACACCCCGGCAGCCACCGCACTGGACCGACCGCTCATCATCTCTTAAGCTAAGCATGGACACAGCACCATGCACAGGACACTACTAGCAGCTAACAGCTAGCACCGCTGTGCTAAGGAAGTGCGTACAGGAAGTACGTCATTCGTGACGCAGTTAATTTTGAACATTTTTGGATTCATTAAGAATAAGAAGACAATTAAATCTATGTGTTTGATATATTTCTTATGGACCGATGAATGAATAACTATTACTTTTTCTTTATATAGATGTATATATTTTATTGCTATATTTTATTATAAATGTATTATATTTTATTTTTATTTTTATATATTATATATTTAATATTTTAATAATTTTTAATATATTTTTTTATTTTTGCTTTATAAATGTACCCCTGACATGAGCAGTTTAAAAAATAAAAAAATAAAATAAAATTTAAAAGAATCTTGACGCAGTTCAATTTTGAACATTTTGGGATTTAAGAAACATTAAGAAAGAGAAGACGATTAAAACTAACTATGAGTTTGATACATTTCTTATGGACCGATGAATGAATAAGTATTACTTTTTCTTTATATAGATGTATATTTTTTATTGCTATATTTTTTTTTGCTTTATAAATGTACCCCTGACATGAGCAGTTTAAAAAAAAATATATATATATAACAGTTAAAAGAATCATGATGAGTTAATTTTTTAACATTTTGGGATTTAAGAAACATTAAGAATAAGAAGACAATTAAAACTAACTATGTGTTTGATAAATTTCTTATGGACCAATGGGAATTTATTCTGAATTAGTATTTCTTTATATAGATACTTATTTTTTATTGTTATTTATTCATTATATTCACTATATTCAGTTGTAACAGTTTTCTTCATCTCCTTGTATTTTTCTATCTGGTATATTTTTTTGTACTTCTAACTTTTTACTAACATGTTTTGCACTATGGAACTGTAATGCTGGAAACTTGAATTTACCTCGGGATCAATAAAGTTACTATCTATCTATCTATCTATCTATCTATCTATCTATCTATTTATTTATTTTTTGCTTTATAAATGTACCCCTGACATAAGCAGTTTTTAAAAAAAATTAAATAAAATTTAAAAGAATCATGATGCAGTTAAATTTTGCTTCAGGGCCCCTAAGCAACAACCAGGCCATGCTTTACATTAAAAAAAAATACCAAAGTGTAAGATGCTCTGTTACATGTTAAAATACGAAAAAAATAAATAAAAAAAAATATTACCAGCAAAATTCACTTTTAAGTATCTAACGCAAAATTGCGTATAATGCAGAACGCTTTAATATGATAGCAGTATTTGAATGTTCATTTCACCTACTTGGTTAAAAAGTTAATAAAGTTCACTTTGTAACATTGCTTCATATTCTATAAGCCTGTCATATGTTGAGGACTAAAATATAAATAACTACTTTATTTCACTTTCCTGGAAGTACATTTGTCAAATAAATGTAGTGCAGTGCAAAAGTAAAAACAGTCCTGGAATAAAAGGGGGTAAAAAGTAAAAAATTTCCCTCTGAAATTGAGTACAAATATAAAGTATAATAATAAACCAGAAATTTTTAAGTAGAAATATCTCAAAATTGTACTTTGCAAGTATGTTACCTTCCACCCAAGCAGAGATATATCTTTAATTATATTTTATAGCAGAGATATATCTTTAATTATATTTTATAATTATATTTTATAGTAGAGATATATCTTTAAATCAATTTTATTATATTTTTGTATTTCTTTATCAAGTTTAAAGTAGTAGTTGGTATGTACATTTATATAGAGATTTGTAAATACAGTGTATCTATCTATCTATATCTACCACTGATGGCAAGAGACACACCGAATACTTCACAAACTATGGCATTTATTTCAAACAGAGGCTTCTGCTTTGCTTACATTTTTACAATAAATTACACAATGACCATCATCAGATGAGCCTAATAAATACTATTGAGCATTTTTCAATAAGCTCCATTACTTTCTCTTAATCTATGATCCAGACTATTTTTCCATATACAGGTTCATACAGCTGTAGCTTCAGGCCATGTACAGGTTGGAAAATAGTTCAGCCGCGTCCAAAAACCACCATTCTTCTCTTACAAGCACAAGCTATAGAAAAACAAAAACAATACAAACTAAGGCAAAACATGAAATTAAAAAAAAGGAAGAAAGGAAAAAAAAAAATATTGAAACTGATGAAAAGAGGCAGAACAACATAAATGAACTCAAATAAATCTGTTCCAACAAGAGAACAAGAATGAGGACAGAAGGGAGAACAAACATGCTGTGACCCTCAGTATTTACACTCAAACTGCAGTTAAAACCGTAAAACTGTCTGTACAGAAAGGTACATGTTATTAACAGTGCAAGATATTAAATAGCTTGACTCAAAACACTTCTCAATATACAAATGTATAACAAAAGCATACAATTACATACAGGTGCCAAACAAAATGTAACTTCAGGTTATCATACAGTAGGGGGTCTATACAAAGGAAACACTGGAGATGTCTTCAGAAATGTATACACATACGTCACTTTATGATATAAATGCACATTTACAATATCTTTACCTTTTAATCTGGTCATAGTACAGGAAACAGAACCAAACAGTTTTTGGTTGGTAGGGATGAGTATGAGAGGAAGCTGGCGTGTCATTTTTTGATCATGAGTGAAATTAGAAAGATGCGTTGCTTTATTTAACGAAGCAAAAACTTAATTAAATACCTTCATGTTTGTTTTGAAACGCTGCAAAAATGTGGGATTCAGCTTCACAAGTACATGCTGTAAATACCTCCTATGGCTGCTTTCACGTGAACTTGATCCAGTTGTAAATCTTCAGTGAAGACGATGGGAGCGGGAGGGAGAGGGGGGATTTAATGAGTGATGAAAACATAATCAAATAAAGCAGATAGGCGTTTAAAAGGCTGATGAACTGGAGTAATGTGACCACCTCCATCATTGCACATTTTATACTGCCAAACTTAACAGTTGCACCCAAGCTGGATGAGTATTCAGTAGTAGATTATGATCCAGTAGGAGTTCTGCTTTGACAATTATACTTTTAAAATATCACCCTACGCTGATAAACACCACCATTATCCGTCGCTGCCTGCTCAAGCTACAGCGTTCTTCAGTCTTTTGTACGGGACACATTATTCCAGCTGATACTCTGATTTGAGAAGAAAGTGCCCCATGGAAAAGAAGAAAAAGGCACTACAGTATCATTCCATATGCATCCACTGAGGCTGTCAGCGGACCTATGATGGTCTGAAACCCTATCTATGCAAACATGTACAGGGACCACACGCCTGTACGCCAGAAGAGCATCGTCAACCACTTGAGGTTTAACCACATGAAGGCCTTTTTTAATGAGAGTGGACAGAGAAACGTGGCGAAGTTACATTTCGTTACGCTCTTTAATGCCAATGTGGCCTCTGAATTCCCCACGATAACACGGCGAGCGGCGGGCCGCGCCGTGTTGAGCTGTGAGGACAGAGCACAGAGGGGTCTTCACTGGAAATCATCCCTTACCATTAAAACGTTATATCAAATGGAAAACAATTATTGCTTGCAAAAACAATTCTTATAAATGTTCAATTAAGGAGTAAAAGACAATTTTGTGTTGTTTTTTTTTTTTTGGACAATTTTGATCCCCCTACACAATCTTCATAAAAGTGCACTTGAGTGCCATTAGCTTGCCAAGGAAACAGTTGTCAATAGAAAATAGTGCTTGTTTCTTGTTTTTTTTTTTGTTAGTCTCTGGTCTGGTTTTTGTGCCCCAGTAGTTACAGTATGTAGGTTGACTTGTCCGTCCGGTTGGAGGGGAATGGGGGCGATGACCCCGGGGTGCTGGTTAAGTGCTTAGTGCGGTGGCTCTTCGCTGGCTCGTCCTGTCACCTGCACTCCACTGATACCCCAGAGTTCTGCGAAGAGGAGGATGAGGATGACACCGGCGGGTCAGCCAGTGTCAGCATGACTGCTGCAGTCAGTGAGCTGGAGGACGGGGAGGAAGAGGAGGAGGATGAGGTGGAAGCAGCCACTGTGCCTGCAGAGCAGAAAGAGCATTTAGGTTATTGTCAGTTTAGAGGCATCAAACAGATCTTTACACTCAAACTTAAAGGGCAGGTCCATTATTATTGTTTTTTTTTAAGGTTTTTATATCATTCTGAAGCCTCCCAGTGGTGTTCATTATGTATTCAAATCTGAATATTCAAATTTTGGTGTCAAAATGCAATTTTCCCTAGCCCTTCTATAAACTCAGCTAGTGCTATCGTTCACATTATTCATAACCTTATTGATTAGCTTTGATTAGCTCACTTTAGTAACCTGAGTGGACGTTTCCATTTGAAAAAAAAAACAAAACAGAACGCAGATGGACCCGCATTTTAAGAATGGATTTAGCTGGTGTAACCTAATGCTGGGAATCAGTGATGTTGAAATCAGAAAGAGCTGACTCACTTTCCCGTTCCTTCTTCTTCATGCGTTTTCGTCGTCTGTCGATGGAGGCCACCTCAGACTTGAGGGAGAGGTAGTGGTTCCTGATGTCCTGCAGCTTCTCCTGAAGAAACGAAATCCTCTCCAGACTGCTCATCTTTTCCAGGTCAGCTAAGTGGAGCGTAAATAATGCATAAATAATAAATAAATAATCTCAGGGTTAATAGGACATAGACATAAACATATACAACTCAACTTTAATAAATAGAATGAAAAAAATCTTTGCTAAATGAAAGAATCAGTTCACCCAAATCAAAAAAAAAATACTTTTAAAATAAACTAAAAATACATTGATGTTGACAACTTAAAGGATAACTTTAGTATTTTCCTTATTTTCCTATGTTTTTGTGTCTAAGTGACTAATGGGGACAACAATTTCTGAAATTGGTCCAGTATTGAGGGAGAACGCTGCAGCCACCAGTTGCTAAACAGGCTGTAATGTCATCGCTTGGGGCAACCTGGCACCATCACTTTACAACATGGTCGAAAAACCCTTTAATACCCTCAGGCATAACAAATTACTTTACACAAACAAATGAGTTCAATGTGTGACACTTACACATCTGGAAGCTCCACTTGTACACGCGTGGCGATCTTCCATGGTTGTCTCGGTGCTGGCCGTGGTCGGCGTCACCCTGCTTGTGGTACTTATGGCTCGAGGGGGGAGAACGCCCGTGACACTTGGGTGAAGTGGCGGCCTTCACGTCTGGCGCGTTGTTCTTAGAGGCAGTTGGTTTGGCAGTGCCCTCAACAACAGACTGGTCTTCACTGTCGCTGCTGTTGGCTGGAGGAGAGAAGACAGCGGAGGTGAGGAAAATGGACAATGACAGAGGAAAATCTCATTCTCTTTCACACCTGAAATCTGTAATCAATAAACAACACAAAACAATGACAAATATTGTCCAGAAACCCTCACAGGTACTGCATTTAGCATAACATATATGCTCAAATCATAACATGGTAAACTGCAGCCCAACAGGCAACAACAGCTGTCAGTGTGTCAGTGTGCTGACTTGACTATGACTTGCCCCAAACTGCCTATGATTATCATAAAGTGGGCATGTCTGTAAAGGGGAGACTCGTGGGTACCCATAGAACCCATTTACATTCACATATCTTGAGGTCAGAGGTCAAGGGACCCCTTTAAAAATGGCTATGCCAGTTTTTGCTCGCCAAAATTTTGCATAAGTTTGGAGCGTTATTTAGCCTCCTTCTTGACAAGCTAGTATGACATGATGATGGTTGGACCAGTTTCATATGGTACCAGTATCTTCACTCTAGCTTTAAAACTGAGCTCGCTACAACCTAAAAACCTTGCATTAATGCGTTATTACCGCGTTAACTTTGACATCCCTAGAGTAAATATGAAATATAAAATTCTACGGTTGATAAAATTAATGGATATGTGAAGGCTGGCAGGGCGTCAGCAGCTCTCCTTACCTGTTTTCCTATTCTTTTTGGGAGGCACACCTAGGCTCTTGCGGTTTGGCTTGTGTTTCTTTGAGGCTCCGGCTGTCTGCGATTCTTTCTGCCGCTTCTGACTCACAGACGCTACAAAGAAAATGCAAGAAGGGGATGAGGGAACAGACTGTGAAATGAGTTGTCAGCGTGTATTTCTTTAGTATTCCATCTTAAAGAAAAATAATGAATTCTTTCAGCGTTTCATAAGACCTGAGTAGATTGGCTATTACTCGTACCTTTGGACTTCTGCTCGCTCTCCTGCTGGCTGCTGCTGCTCAGCTCTAGGCTGCAGCTGCTGCTGCTGTTGCAGGAGAGGCTGACGTCAAACACCTTAGAGGGGGAAGCGGCCCCCTCGTCCTGAGGGAGGTCCTGCAGCTCCCCACCCAGACTCTCCACCTCCACCGTGCTGCTGTCTGTCTCGCTGCGCCCACCTGCCACTTCCTCCTGTATAGGTCCCGGGGGAAGGGCATCAGAAACCGTCTCTGAAGGCAAGGCGGGGGGTATGGACGGCGGCGGGGAGGAAGGCTGCGCCGGACCGGAGTCTTCCACAGCGCTGCCTCCTCCTGAGGGCGACTCGGGCGTTGTCGGCGGTGTGTTGAGTACAGAGTTGCTGCCGCTGCTGGGAAACTCCTGCAGTTTGTCGTTGTCCATCTGTTCTTCCGAGACTTCGTCGTCGGGTGCGGCGTCCTCTTCGACACTCGGCTCCTCCGGACACGGGGGCGCAGGTGGAGGAGGGGAATTGGCGGCCTCTGTGTCCGAGTCGGAGAACAACTCTTTGAGAGTCTTCTTCGGCCACTGGGCCTGGATGCTGGACCACACGTCCTTTTGACCTTTAGAACGGACAGCTGGCCTCTCCTCTGCGTTCCCAGACATCTTGGCCCTCTTTTCAGGAATCTCCCAGAACCCAGTTTGTCTGCCACCTTTGGTCTTCTCCTTCATCCCGTTGTACTTCTTGGAAGGGGAACCTTTGGTTTTTGGCCGGCTTCGCTCACTTTCCTCAGCCTGGGCCTTTGCCAGCGCTGCTCCCTCATCCTCTGAGCTGCTGCTGGACGACGCCCCCCTGTCCTCAACGGGACCAGCCGCCCTCTCCTCCAGCTTCCTGGGGGAGCCTCCAGGCAACCAGTCAGCGCTCCTGGTGCTCCGGGTCTTAGCTTTGGATTGGCCTTTCGGGGTCCTCTCTGCTGCGCAGTCAAATTTTCTCTTCCTGTTGCTCGCCTCTCCCTCTACCTCCGGTTGGCTTCTGCGCTTCCCGACATCTGCGCTCTCTGCGCCGACTAAATCCTGGTTCTTTCCTGAGACTGGAGGAGGTTTGGATGCTTCAGGAGGGGCGCCGCTCTCCCAGGACTCTGACGCTTGTGGGGGCTCCGGTGGGGCCTTTCTGGGGCTGCCTCTGCAACCCGGGTGATCCTCCTCATTATGCTCCCCCTCCTCATCTTCATGCTCACTCTCATCCGTGGACATCTCAGAGGCTGAGGCAAACGAGAGAGAACTTGTTAGTTTCAGTTTTTATCAGCAGGCACAAATAAAACCACTTCAGAGTGACACAGTCCTAAGCTGCTAAGTGTACATGAGGACTACAGGCTAATGAGTGTTGCTACCTTGCAGGCCATTGAGGATAGAAGTAATTTCTATAGACTTGACTGGAGACTGCTGAGTCCCTTTGTCCTCACCCTCGTCCATCTTGGAAAAGACATCCTGACTCAGGCCACATTTGGAGCGCGGGAGGCGGTTAGCGTTGGGCGACGGGCCGAGGCCTTCCCGGTCATTGAGCCTCTCCAACCTGTCTCGCTCCCTCTCCGCTTTGTTCTGTCAGGATTCAACACAGTCAGTGATTCACGCCATGACACCGGACCAGCTTTAAAAAGTTACCACTCTCCAGACTCGTACCTTTATCTTTTTGCGGTGCTTTATTTTTTGTACGTTCTTATTGGCAGGGCGCACAATCTTGTCTGCTTTGATCCATTCATCATATCTAAAAACAAAATCAAAAGTACAAAGACAAGAGACAGTTTCATCATTCGGCTCTTCGAGGGGAGCGAAGAAATATTCCTCTCACACCACCCACCACACGGACACCTCTACTGTCTGACCCCAACATGTTGCTGTGACACAATAAGCCTCAACAGCAAAAAAAAGGAAGAGATCCCATGGTGTTAATGTGGAAAAAGACAAACCTTTTACGATGAAGAAAGAAACAATATTAACACCGACCACCACACAAATCATATTCAACAGAGTTCCAACGGTACCAAGGGTGCTACTTGGGTCGTATGAGGAGAAATGAAAAGTTTCACGACATCGCACACGACAAACACAATGCAGAGATCATCCCACTGTCTTTATATAGAGTGCTAGAGGACCACACAACAACATTGAGACGATGAAATTGCACTAGTTAACCTCTGTGTCATGGTACCCTAACACTCTACTTAACACTGCGTTAACCCTGACCCACTGGGGAGGGGGGGAGAGGGTTGAGAGGTAGAGGTGAGTGTAGCAGCACTTTTTGGTTGGCCTTTCAGAGATCCAAAGGGTAGCTCATATTAAAAAATATCTAAAAATAGTTCAGCCAAAACCACTGGTTGGCTATTTCCAGAGTGAAATTGGTTCAAATTCAGCCTGTCTGCAGATTTATTTGAGAGACAGACAGCTGGGGGACAGACAGACAGACAGGGGATTCAGTCAAAACTGAGCGAGGGAAGCTGAGGAGTGACCCACAATCAACCCAGTACTCAGTTCTGTTTCTGCCACTAGATGGCCCAGTGTTCTCCATAGTCAGAGTACTGACCATGGGACTGGATCAGGTGAGTGAGGAAGGGATGTATCTGTTATTGCTGAGGGGACACCCATGTAGCGGTGATCCCCTGAAGGTTAAAAGATGTCTTTTTTTTTTTTTTTTTTAGGGTGAATATAGACGTTAGGTGATTTCTCCCCAGGTCCTGTCTTACCTGACGTTCCAGCCACAGTAGTGCACCAGGTAGAGCACCTCTCCCCCCTCCACGTCTGCCTCTTTCACAGTGGCCTCGTACGTCTTCAGATTGCGGCCTCGCCCATACCTCACCTGCACCTTCATCCCCGGGGGGTAACACTCAAACTCCTCCCCTTCCTCCCCCTCCTGACTGCTGTCATCCCTGCAAGAAAAACAGTTCAGCACTTCCTGGCCCTAGGCTGCCCCATTGAGCACCACAGAACCCCAACCACCCGACTCAACTACCTGCTGCTAGGAAGCCTGTTGTCTAATTACTTGCCTTCCCTGTCCCATTACAACACTACACCCTTTTCCTATAAAGAAACTTCCCATTTCTGTCCTGCCTTAGCTCTAGTCCAGTGTAACCTACAGCAAACTGCAGTATAAACAACTTCATTTACAGTGAGCCAGTCAGAGAACAGTACATGGGAGTGTACAGTAAATAAAAAACATTCTTTCATGGCAGAAATCATCTTGCATGGGAAATAACACTACTGTTAAAGGCTGTCTAACCCTATTATCCACACACAGCAACATACTTCTCACTCACTCTCACACACACGCTTTAAGAAACAAAGCAGCCACAAGGAGGAGCTAGTGGGAAACACAGTCAGGAGATGTCGAAAGCTGGAGGGGCGGTGCAGGAATGCCAGTAAGTGGTTTAGGCGCAGGAGCCACGGGGGCAGGTTAGCACGGCAAAGCACAACTTGGCAGGCGGCGCAGCAACTTAAAGCGAGACTACAGCGCTGAGAGGAAGCACGGCTACCAGATCCAATTTGGTCTGCTGCCACAAAGGACGGCTACAACACAGTGCTCCACACAATCCCTCTCGTACTGCTCAGAGCAGCAGGCGGCTAAGTTTCAACACAACACAGAGAAGAAGATCCACTTCTTAGTGCAGCGACTGAAGAAGCTGTTACCACCCTAACACTGGGGACACACTAGACTTCAAAATGACACAAAACACACTGCACATGATCAGCTCCGTAGACCTCTTCGGTAACACTTCTTTTTACAGGTCCACTTATTTCATGGTAAGTAGGTGATAATTAGCAAGTAACCTATTTGAAATGTCTTTGAAATTTCCCCAATATTTACCTAAAATGTATTAAAAATTACCCCAATATTATTTAATAATTATATTCTGCTATTTCCCAAAGCAGGTAATAAACAGCTGGTAATTTCTTTAATACATTTCCAGGAAAGTAATACAAAGATAATTGATAGGCATGATACAAACGCTTTATTCCCAGATCCACTGTTTAGTGGTAAGTAGATGACTTAATTTACATCCAATATCCAAGTCTGGAAATTTATTATGATGAATTTATTAAATAAATGACCAGCTATTTATTATTGCTTATTGGAAAATAGCAGAATATAACTATTAAAAGTAATGTGTTTAACAATTTCCCAATTTGGGATCAATAAAGTACATCTATCTATCTATCTATCTATCTATCTATCTATCTATCTATCTATCTATCTATCTATCTATCTATATATCTATCTATCTATCTATCTCTATCTATATATGTATATATATATATATATATATATATATATAGATATATATTGGGGTAATTTGGCAGTATTTTCAAATACGTTACTTGCGAATTATCGCCTACTTACCATGGAATTTGCAGCCCTGTAAAATGAAGTGTTACCACCTTTTCCACCCCTCAGTGATAAATATGGTCACGGAACACAAACAAGCACAGATATCAGAGTATCAGAGTATCAAACGCTGAGATATATCACATTTTAGAGCTGCAACAATTAGTCGAATTACCCGTTAGTCAAGCCACAGAAAATAATGAGCAAGTATTTTAATAACTGATTTATCGTTTAAGTCATTTTTAAAAGGAAAAAATTCCAAACATTTGTTGGTTCCAGGTTCTCAAATGTGAAAATTTACCATTTTTCTTGGTTTCTTGGTCTTACATTATAGTATATTGAATATTTTTAGGGATGCACGATTATTTGTGTTATCGTATCGGCCATGAGAAGCAGTTAATTATCGGTATCGGCTAAAAAAAAAAAATCCATATCGTGCATCCCTAAATATTTTGGGGCTTTGGACTGTCGATTGGACAAAACAAGACATTTGATGACATCACCTATGACTCTAGGAGCTTGTGATGGGCATGTTTCACTTTTCTGTTAATTTTATAGACCAAACGATTAATCAAAAAACTGCCAGCAGATTAATCGATGATGAAAATAATCACGAGTTGCAGCCCTAAACAAATTATCCAAAAGCATCACTTACCATAACTAGCATTACGACTTGTAATTTCATCAAAACCTGCACAATTCAACTTCAGTCAATGTGCATTGATACGCACTGAAACATCCACAGAGAGAGGCTGGCGAGTCAGTCCAAGTGGGCAGTACACCTTACACACCAATCAAACAGTTGATTCGGCTTCATAAAAAAAAAAAAAAAGGTACTTAGGTAGTTACTTAACATCTCTGTCGAACAGGAGTTTCCTTCTATGTAATTAATTACGCTCATTAATATAAATTAAAACACAATTTTCCCATTTGAGCTCATTGTAAACCAGCTCTCACTGGCTACACACAGTCTGCGCTGCCGGAATGAAAATGTGATCCACACACACACACTGCAGGTCCAGATTACAGGCTGTAAACATTGAACGGGTCTGATATCATCAGCAAAGATCAGATCAGCCTGCAGCTGAATCTGTAAACCCTCACACTACCACATCATCCGCAGGACCACTGATCCTGACAAAGCCAAAGGATCAGTCCACATGTGATGGTAATCAGCATGATCATACTGTCGCGAGCCCAAGGCCACTGATGATAAAAACTACAGAGAGGGGGATACTCGGAGCAACAGTGTGTGATAAGAACATCCTGAAGTTGGGGAATTGTGCAATCCCTTCAACCAGACACATTAAAAAAAACTGCTGTTGCAGTGTTTTCTAGTCTGTCCCCAGTAGCCCAAACAACCTCAACACACGTGTCAAGGATGGGTGGTGGAGGGTGAACAAACAGCTCTAAAATAGGCACAGAGCACTGAACTAGGAAACAATAGCTAACTGAGACCAAACTATACATCTTCCCAGAACCATTTGTCAACACTGAAAGTCACTTTTTCCTCTGAAAGGTTTACGGCCTCTGAAGCACTATCTTGCGTCTAGTGTGCTAATGCATCAGTGATAACACTCACACACATGGAACATTTAATAAAGCTGAACATCGAAAAGCCAAAAAATGAGAGAAAGACACAAAGAGAGAGAGACAGAGAGACAGAGAGAGACAGAGAGAGAAGCTGTGTTTCCATTAGGGTTGTAACAGTATATCGGTATCAAGGTATACCGTGGTATGAAAGTTGACGGTTATCATACATATTGAAAAACTGACATAAGCAAGTGTGTGAGGTAAAGATACAGACCGGAGCAGTCTGGCAGTCTGCTCTGTCACTCACCTACAGTATATGTTAGTTAATAATAATAGGACATTATTTTAAAAACTCACAGCTGATGTTATTTTTTCATTTAGCAGTTAATTTAACACGCTATAGTGCTGCTAACATTAAAACTAACATGCTCAAGTCATAGAACATAGTATAGTAGCAAAAATTTAATTTTTATTGTGTTTGTAATTCTGTTTTCATTCCTTTAAGGGTCATTGTAACTGATAATAATACTAATAATTATAATAATAATACAAATAATTGTTTAATACCATGCGATGCCATGAGGGTTATCTCCCTAGTTTCCATTAAATTGTCAAGCGAACTTTTGAAATATCGCAAAAAAAGGAAATGTGAATTAGGCGCATTTCCATCGACTGGTTTGGAGTGAATAAACTCAGCTACAGCGTAGTTGGTCAGATCATCCAGTAATCCACCAGTAATAGTGTTGTCATAATACTGGAATTTCTAACTTCGATACAATACCTAGAAAAATATTGATATTCGATACCATTTTCGATACCACGGGAAAAGGCATCAAATTTTAGTTTTTCATCAAAAGATAAATAACGGTGTGTGTGTGTGTGTGTGTTAACTCGCTGTCAGAGAGAAGAGAGAGCAGAAAGTGCAGCTGGTACCTGTATATCGATACTGTGTAAAATGAGAGTTGAAACCATCTCAAATATTCAGTATCGATATGTGTCAGTACCTCGATATTTTGTGGCCAAACGGTGGTACTACAACTTCCATGTCCGTCACGTGATGCCATTGGGCCCAAAAACACTTTTTCCCATAGACTCACATTGGGAAAGAGACGTCTGTAACTCAGCGGATAATTTTTTTGAGGTATATCAACTACCCAGTACGAACACTTGAATAGTGCTTATTTAAATCATTAGGTCCTAAAAGTTGTAAAATGCACTGATAGCTGAATCATGTTCATGTGAATGAGACCCAGACCGATGCTGGAGCGAGGGCTGGGAGGCGGGGTTAAAAGAAAGGCTCCTGCGCCTGCTCTATGGGCCCAATGGATGCGGAACATCGCCGGATGATCCGGGTACTTTATCACTCGGCAGTCGAGCCATTTTGGCTTCATGCAACACTGATTATCTCTCATAAGAATGAACAGGAGCCCACCTCCAACCAAGTGTCATTTATATATCTATGATTTAGCGCATCAGCTCTTTTTCGACAAAAGGCAAAAAACACCTCAAACGAGTGTAAACTAACATTTTTTTTCCGCAATTGAGGATGTTTTATAGAATTTTGAAGTTTCCATACAGCGTTTCTGATGCAATACTACAAAATGCAAATAAAAATATGTGAATGAGAGAGAGAGAGAGAGAGAGAGAGAGAGAGAGAGAGAGATCAGGAGAGGGCAGAAATCAAGAAGCGCACAGCCATGTTGTGTGCACAGAGTGAGAGAGACTGGCCACGGTCAGACAATCCCAGCCAGAGAGAGAGAGAGAGAGAGAGACAGAGAGAGAGAAACAGAGAGAGAGAGAGCACAGCATGACATGCCAGGTGAAAGGTAGCAGTCAGGCTTTGGTGCTCTAAGATGTCTCTGCCAGCTAATGCCGACTAAGCCACGAGAAATAATAATAGCACAGAGGACAGTGGGTAAGAGCTTAGTTAGAGAGAGAGAGAGGAGAGCGGTCCTCTCTCTGGTTAGCAGGTAGAGGTGGATTGTGGGTATACTGGGTATTAGTGTCATTAAGGTCAGAAGGGCCGCTGCTCCTCATCTGCTAAAGGTCTTTTAGATTTCTACTGCCACCAAGGAAAGTGAATGCCTCAGGTCCTTTGGAAACTTTTAGCTCTTGGAGGTCAGATTGAATGTTAACACAGTGTCACCATGCAGGGGCGCTGCATGGAGCTTGTGTTTGTGCCATGAGGATATTTTTTTTTACCACCCTGGTGGAGGGACCATCCTTTCAGACCACCTACCCAGAGTTGTCTTTGCTCTCCTGCTCCTCGTCGCGCTCCTCCTTTATGTCCTCCCCTCCGAGGCGAGCCGTCGACGAGCCCTCGTCTGCGTCTCCCTTGAGGGGACCGCCTTCCTCGTCGTCGTCGTCGTCATCTTCGTCGTTTTCGCTGTCCTTTGCCTCCGTTTTTGATGGTTCGGGCTCCATTTTGTTTTGGGGCAACTCGGGCTTCTCGTCCTGTGAGAGAGAAGGATGATTTTATTATAATAACCTGTAAACCTGCTGCTTGGATGGATATCAAACACAAGTTGAATCAAGTAGTATTTAGGAGAATGCACCTTGCAGACTATAGACTGCGTGCTACAAGGTTCCCCATCCACCGGGGCTTTCTGCTCTTCTGAGCTGGAGGAGGAGGTGGCAGGTGGTCCTCCTGCCTCCCCGACAGACTTCACCTCCGCCTTGGGGGCCTGTTTCAAAGGGAGGTCCATCCTGAAGGTGATGGCGGTGGAGGTGCAGTATTCCTCAAATCCATTCAAGTACCTGGGTGATAAAACACTCCTCGTCAACACATCCAGAAAAGTCTAATAATGTACATATTCCATCACTCATGGCACTGCTAATAGACAATCTTGCAAACATAAAAGCTTAATTTATTCTTGAGGAATTTGCTAAAAACAAAAGAAGACTGTAAAAGTAGCACAAAAGGCATCCAGATGGACATTAAAAGAGTAAAACAGACTACCGACTGCATGTCAGTCTTGGTGAAAAACTACAGAAACAAAAGCTGAATCTGCCCAACAGAGTTGAAAGCTTGGAGCAGCTGTGGAGGAAGCGGCTGTACGTACTTGCGGTAAGCACATTTGACATTGTAGCCGGCGGCTGAGTTGAGCACAGGGATTCCCAGATCCTGATAGACTTGCTTCCAAACGGAGCCGCTTTCAATCTGCTCAGACACGGGACAACAAAAAGGAAGACAGAGTCGGTCAACATCAAACGAGACAAGTGTGACCGCAGTCACGCTGCGCTGCGCTGTCAAAGTGGCACTCACCTTTTCAAAGCCTCCCAGTTTGTGCACCAGCCTGTAGAGCTTGAACAGGTTCAGGTTCCTGTAGCCCAGAACAGGCCGCTTGTTGATGGGAGTTCCTGTGGAGGAGAAACACGTTACGGGTTGACATGGTACACACAAAGATACAATTAGAAATCTGCTGAACATGGCTCATTAAACTGCCTGCTGTTTATTCTCTAACTGTAAACCTAAAAGCTACCTGGATTAGTTTTCAGCAGTATTGGAGGCAGTATTCAGATCCTTTACTTAAGGGAAAGTAGTAATACCGCAAGTAAAAAAAATACTCCCAAGTCCCGCATTGAAAATGTCGCTCACGTATCAAAAGTAAAAGTATCCATAATGCAGAAAAACAAGCCCTCTGAGTGTTAAGCTATTCTACTTGGTAGAAGTGTAGCTAAATTTAACTATTTTATATACTTTTGAGTTGTTCAAACAATACTTTATATTTTTTTTAATAACAGTTCATCACACTTTATAAGCTAATCATATGTTTTTGTGTAAAATCTTGATCTGATAAGTAACTAAAGCTGTCACCTAAATGTAGAGGAGTAAATATTGCCCTCTGAACTGTAGTGGACTGCAGTAGAAGTATGAAGCAGCTGGAAACACTCAAATAAAAGTACCTCAAATGTGTACTCAAGCACAGTACTTGTACTTAGTATAATTCCATCACTAGTTTTCAGAACATTTTAAAGACAAAGTAGGTTAAAAAGCAGCCACACATATAGAGATCTTGACTCAAGATGGCTCCGAGGATGGCCGCCGTGTCTCGAGCTCCTCCTTTTAGATTCTCATTTTGTTTTTTATGTACATATTTAATGAGTGTTGTTGGAGGGAGCCTATGGAGGGTGCTTAATGCCTAATGAGATATGGAATATGGGGGGGCATAAAGAGAGAGAGAATTAATCTAGGTTTGGGATTATAAGAGGGAGATGAAATAAAAAAGTATAAAATACCAAAATTGTGTTCCTTATTATTTTGTTTGCCTTATTTTTTTTAACTCAACTCAACCTGAAGAATATGTCCCAACAGGTACCTGATTCTAAAGCTGCACATTGAACCTTCAAAATAAAATGTTTGTTTTGAAGAAACCCTACAAACATCCCTTGTGTCTGCTCTCTGGGCTCACCTCTGTCTTCCATGAACTTGTAGAGCTGCTGCAGAAAGTTCTCCCGCTCCTCTGGGAACGGCTCCACCTCCTCCTGCAGACGGGAAACAAGACAGTTTGAGGGTCTTTTATTCTACTTTGTGGAGGTTGTGGGGATAAGAGCGTGTGCGGGGTTCTGCCTCTACCTCCTCGTCTTCGCCGCTGGCATCTTCTTCCTGCCCTTCTTCTTCCTCTTCATCCTCATCCTCGCTGCTGGAACTTTCTTCTTTCACTTCTGTCTTCCAGGTGCCGGGCACGACAAACTGCTGCAGGAACTCCAAGGCGGCGTCCAGTGCTGTCAAACACACACACACAGTAATAATATTACATACCAACCACACCCAATGAGCGCTGCCTGTCATTTCCCTGATGCTGGCAACACTACAGCTAAATCATTCTGCAGAGACAGACCTATTTTCATGCTAAATAAACAGAGCTAAGACATGAACAGATGTTTCAATTGGAATGCTCTTAACATCTTGTACATGAAATACAAACAACATGATACTTCAAGTAAAAACACATCATAAATCAACAAAACACAAGGCCAATAATCTAAATTTAAGACGATCCTTCTTTGATTTAAACCTCATAACATCTGTCACTGAGTGCTTGGAGGGTAGGATGCTGGATGTGCATGTATATGCGTGTCTGCATATGTACAAGCCCAGTACTGAACAGGACTGTACTAAATGGGTTTTTTCCACACTGGAAGCTTCTATTGAGGTTTTCGAATGAAGCTTTGAATGTCTGTTGTCGTATTTTATGATGTAATCACTAGGATTGGAAATTACATTTTTTGTCTACCTGCCACTGTGGCTGGTTGATTCCAAAATCCACTCACTAAACTACTATTGTTTTTTTTTGGCTGGTGAGTGGAGAAAATCTAGCAGCCACTTGCTTATTTTACCAGCATTTGGCTGGTGGCTGGTGCTAATTTCTAACCCTGATCACCCTAAAGACAAATTCAAAATCCTCTAACAAAATCCTCAATTTGAAGTCTTTTTTTAAATCAAATCAAAGTTCTTTAATGAATATAACTTCTCACTGCATGCCTCCCTCTGTGTGCATCATTTTACCACTAATTTCTTTAACGCATTAACGCAATCGATCTTTCAGATGTTGTAGCGGTCTCAGTTTTAAAGCTAAAGTAAAGATTCATCATATGAAACTAGAAAAACCTAAGGAATCCATTGGTACCAACCATGTCATACTAGCTTGTCGTCAAGGAGGTTAAATAATGCTCAAAACTTGCGCTACATTTTGGCGAAGAAAAACTGTCATGGCCATTTTCAAAAGGGTTCCCTTGACCTCTGACCTCAAGATATGTGAATGAAAATGGGTTCTCTGGGTACCCACCAGTCTCCCCTTTACAGACATGCCCACTTTATGATAATCACATGCAGTTTGGGGCAAGTCATAGTCAAGTCAGCACACTGACAGCTGTTGTTGCCTGTTGGGCTGCAGTTTGCCATGTTTTGATTTGAGCATATTTATTATGCTAAATGCAGTACCTGTGAGGGTTTCTGGACAATATTTGTCATTATTTTGTGTTGCTAATTGATTTCCAATAATAAATATATACATACATTTACATAAAGCACGCGTATTTGTTCACTCCCATGTTGATAGGACTATTAAATACTTGACAAATCTCCCTTTAAGGTACATTTTGAACAGATACAAAAATGTGTGATTAATTTGTGATTAATCGTGATTAACTATGGACAATCATGGGATTAATTATTTCAATCGATTGACAGCTCTAGCTTAAACGCAATGAATTTGAATGTCAACATAATGAACTATTCAGTACATCAATCAAACAGTGAATTGTATTGAATAAAACCAGAGCATCTTCAAGCTAAATACTATAACTACTGGTTTACAAAAACTACTGCTTATACAATCGTTATAACCATCTTAAAATAACAATCCCCATATAAAAAAAAAAATAGGACAGTGTAAAAAAAAAACTACATTTTGACATAAACACGAGAAGAAGCAGCCATGGAAGAAAGCAGCATGAAAATCTGTCAGGAGTGTATATGCAGTGACGCAGAGCAGCCGAGGCGTTCAGCCACAATGTCACAGGTGGGTTTAAGTAGCATCTAACCACCTTGGCAGATGCTTGTTTTACGGGTTTGTAATGCGGAAAATATCACAGTTGTGAGTCAACCACCTGTGAATACCAAGACTGGGATGATACAAAGCTGCTTCCCAACTGTAATTATGAACAAGTGAGAGCTCTGCAGCAGAAAAACGGGGGCACTATATAAAAAGCCTGGAGAGGACTTCAAATAAAAATAGACTCGACAGTGACAGGAGCTCTCAGCCGCTGCATTCCCCAGAACAAAAAACAAAACTTCTCTTTCCTCAGTCTGTCTTCGCTGCAGCTCAGTTTTCTGCCAAGTGTGTCAACACACGGACCAGCCCACAGATGTCGGGGACTAGGTACTTGCTAGTATGCACCAGTTCTGTGAGATTCACCTCTTAAAGCTTTAGTTTTAACTCACCTGGTTTGAGCCCTGCGTCGGCTTTTGGAGGACAATCACCGTTCATTTCGCGGACGTCCTTCCGCAGCACAGTGTTACTGCAAAACAAAGCAACTCTGATTAAGATGTGCATAGAAGTGACGTACAGTACTGAGTGTTACTACATCAAGGTTCAGCTCTACGGTAAAGCCAAACAAGTAAGTAGTAAGCCAACCAAAATCTAAGCAAGATGTTTGTTTTCCCCGAAACAAATGTGGGACTATAAACCCCCCTTAAAGTCGGGTTAATTAAACCACTGGCAGGGGGAGGTTTTAATCTTACAGCAATTATAACAACCTCAAAACCTGAGCAGACATGACTGCATTCACAGCCTACTCTCCTCCAGCAGTTGGGCAAAGTGTTGATGATTTGGCGGATAGATGGATCAGTGGAGCTTGTAAGCTGAAAGCAGTCAGAGGCTCGGCGAGTGAGCCAGAGAGACGATTTGTTGTGTGGTATCTGTAGGCAGCTGAGCTGATCCAATGACCAGATTCGTCATGGAGTGAAGGAAAAAAAACAAGTATATTGCAGCTGAAAGAGCTCATAGAAAGCAGACACCTTGATAAAATGTCATTTTCTAAAGAAAGAAATAGTATTGAGTATGTTATTAGAATGGCATTGGTTCACCCACACATGTGTCTGTGTACAAATGTGCAAAGAAGTTTTCATTGAGACGAGCAAAAAGATAAACGACTAAGAGTCTACAGCCACGCTAGCAGCTCTGTGAGGCTGTACTTACACACAGCGGTGCTTTGAGCTAAATGCTAACTTACTCACAATGACAACATGCTGATTTTAGCAGATATATATGTTTACAATGTTCACCATCTTAGCAGAGACAGTTCAGAAAGGAGAGTCAGTTTCTTGTATCTGTCACACGTAGGTTTTCGCCACCGCCCTTTAGGAGACTAGTGGCATGTCCTGAGTCTATTAACTCCAATGGGAGAAGTTAATGTGAACACAGATTATGACTGATTCTTTCGCCGCGTAGTCACCAAAATAAATATTGGACTCATTTTTTACAAGCCACATATCTTCCAAAAATTCTGACACAAAAATTACATTTTTCAGACGGACAAATAAGGAGAAAATTAACTTTGTTCGAGACCTTTCTCTGTCTCGGCAACACACTCTTGCGAGATCTGGCAACAAACGTTCGCTAACCCCCTAGCTAACTAATTTATACAATGCTAAATATGGCTGATAGCTTAGCTGTGTCAATAAAAATATAAATAAGTCATGCAAATATAACCCAATCTGCTTCCGTCCATCCACACAACCCATTCAGGAGACAGGAAGTGTATGTCATTTCAAACCATTGGCAGAGCTTATAATGCGTCATCTTTGTTATAGAGTATCTTAGATCTTAGTTCTCATTATACTTTAAAATATAGTATATATTATAGTACATATCCCAGTTTTGTTTAACTGATATCGAGAGTCTTAGTTAAAAACCTACTCAGTGATCAAACTATCTTTTTCTGTGTGCAGCAATCGCATAGGCTAGTTTAAAAGCTGGCCAAACGAGAAAAAAATAGAAACCGCTTGTTTCCATTGTTACTACGGTGACCAGATCTGACTAAATAAGAAGAACCCCTTCCTGAAAACTCCCCTCTCTATGTGACCTTGCTTTCCCTAAGAAAATGTTTTCCAGAGCCATTGTTTTCCAAAGGCACGCTGAATGGTTATCACTAACAACAATGCCAAAGTCTCCAGAGGAGAGCGAACACGCTGACCCCGGCGCTGTGCAGGAGAAGGTCACATGGCTCATGGATGTGACCCCCTTTTTAAAAAAAAAACAAATCACACAGAAGACAGCAAGTTAGAATAACTAATAATAGATGAAAAAGAGGCTGACATAAATGATAAAATGTAGAATAACAAACAATGAAGCGGGGATTGTTTGTTGTAAAAGAATGGAAAAGGAAATGGTGCAGCAGGGCCGGCTCTACCCTTTTGGTGCCCTAAGCAAAATTTGGATTTTATATATATATATATTTATATGGCATTTCTTTTGGTTTTATTTAATTTTATTTAATTTATTTTTTTTAGAGGAAGGTGGGGCCCTTGGCAACCATCTACTGTATGTGTCCCAAGCCTTAAGCCAGCCCTGTGGTGCAGCATTGTAACAGCGGTACTGAAAAGAGGGTACAAACAGTCTGAAACTGGTGTTGATGCATGTGAAAAATGTCATTATACTGCAGGATCTTAGCAATGATTACATGTTGTGTGTTGAAAAAGCTTTGTTCTCGCTGTATGTATAAACTTTCCTCTGTGAGGGCTACTTGCAAAACATGTGATGGATCAAACCATCATATAACATCGGTAACAGTAATGATATGCACGTCTCATCTTTGCTATTCCACCCACATAAAAGTAATAAGGATCGGAGGGAAGCTAACCTGAAAATCTCATTAACAGTGATATAGATTTTCCGACTTCTTACATTATTATTTGTTGCGTCTACCCGTGGACACACTGTGCTGATTTCACTGAGTGAAATCAAATTGCTGCAGAAGAGAAAGGAAAACTGCTACAGCGCGCTGTAATTTGCAACAAAAGCCATCACGGGAAATACTTCACAAGTATATGACTTCCAGGTCTTCTCTGATTTATCATCTCTTATCTTATCTCTCTCATCAGCTCTACCCTTCACCTGACTATTAGCCAAAATACAAGCGATAAGAGCGACTTTTTCACACTTCGCTGCTGCGAATGTGTCTTCGGCTGCAGATTTTCATCGCCGTGCTGATGAGTTACGCGAGGGTATCCGGTAAGGAATGCAGTCTCAAGGCTCATCAGTGGAATTCAAACAGACAGAAAAGTCGACAGTTTGGAAGAGCAAGCAAACACCAGATTAATGTCATGTCGAGTGTGGGCTGTTTTCCTACCCACATACAGAGAGAGACTGCAGTTACAAACCACCAGCTGAGTGTAGACTCCTGACAGGACTTATTGCTCTCTTTGCCACAGACAAAACACTCTGGCTGTGTGTGTCCACGCCGAGGGCAGGCTGCAGGGAAGCTGCACTACCTTAGCTCACCAGTAACTTACAGCCTTAGGACTAATAAAATAACACGGCTCACAGTATCTTAACTCTTGTTGCAAAATCTGAGGTTATATTCTTCTAAAGCTGCAAACAAATGTAATTTAAACTGGTCAAGATGTAGAAATGTCGTCTGACAGAGCTTCCTCAAATAATGTGATAATAGAGATTTGAGAGCTGCAACGATTAGTTGTCATTAGTCGTTAATGAAGTTTACTAATGAGCAGTGGAATGAACAAACTCCCCAACAATTCAACATCACGCCAGCAACAAAAATTACTACCGAAAGATGGCTCTGTTCATTTTGCGCTCATTTCTTCAAACAGGTTATTAAATTTCATACGACAAGTTAGTTACTAGTAAGACTCAATAAGATATGTTTTCCTCTAACCACACTTTGAGAGATACAACTCAAATTAAGACTGCGACTAACGATTATTTTCATTCTTGATTAATCTGTCTAGAGTTGCAACGACTAATCGGTTAGTTGTCAACAATTAAATTAATCACCAACTATTTTGATAATCGATTAATCGCTTTGAGTATTTTTTTTAAGAAAAAAAAGAGTCAAAATTCTCTGATTCCAGCTTCTTAAATGTGAATATTTTCTGGTTTCTTTACTCCTCTACGACAATAAACTGAATATCTTTGTGGACAAAATGAGACAATCAACAAATTAAATCGACAATGAAAATAATCGTTACTTGCAGCCCTAATTACAATAAATATATAAAAAGGCATGAAATGAAAAAGAAGTAACAAAATCATCTGAAATATTTGCAAATAGTATATAATACTATATTGTGCAGCCACATCTTACAACTGAGTGCACTCAAGCGTTTCCTTTGTTGATATACAACGCAGTGCATGTACTTCTTTTCGCAAAGGTTCACTGCACATATATTCAATTAAAACAATTACTCAGAAACTCCTGATGGGGATGTTTTACACTAGTACTAAATGATTAGTTGATTAATTGATTTACAGATTAATGAAAGAGCAATTTAGATAATTTGTCAAGTGAAAGTCATTTGCTTGTTTACTTCTCAAAGATTGTTTTTAACATGAATTAAATACCCCTTAGTCCTTCACTAATCAGTAAGCAATACTAAGGCCTAACTTTGTTGATTACATAATTAGTTCAAAGCATAATTGATGTATTAATTGATAATGAAAATGTCAATCTACTGGCAATCATTGCTGCAGGTCTACTTCACACAAGGTGGGGCTTTCAGCACATTAGTGATGACTCACAATTTTCCATCCTTGAAGGAGCGGACGAAGATGTTGTCCTTCTTCACAGTCACGTCATCGTGGCAGTCTGGGGAGATGACCTTGTTGCACAGAAACAAGAGACAGTCAAGAGGTCAGACGAGGTGGCACTGTGTGTGTGTGTGTGTGTGTGTGTGTGTGTGTGGGTGTGGGTGTGTGTGTGGGTGTGTGTGACAGTAGATTGGAGGCAGGAAGGGAGGAGGGATGTCAGAGTATGAGTCAATGACTAAAGTAGTTTCAGGAAAAGGCCACGCTGATGGATTACAAAATACGCTGTCTACGAAATGAAGACTAACAAGCGTGCGGGATGAAGAGCGATGTATAAGGGGGGGGGTGCGCGCCCACTCGCAGCATGTGCTGCTGCTGTTTACTGGAGTTGAGGAGCACAACAGTGGGAGCTGTTCCAGTGCCAGGGTCTAACCCACAGGAGGCAGCACTGCCGTTATGGAGATTTGATTTCCACCAAGACTCTGCCTGCTTGCTCCGGCTCTCTCTGTATGTACAGCACACACACACACACACACACACACAGGCCTGCAGGGTGGATGCTTTTACATGAGCGCTATGACTCACATTTGCTCTGTGATAGCGTTTCCCTCTGTGACACATATGCTGCGCTGCAAACACGGAATAAAAGCAGCTCACACATGTTTCTTTTGACTTGTAATCTTAGGGAGAACACTGTTTTGTTACAGCCGTGTATCATCTGTTGCATGAGACGTCTACCAGTGTACTACTCCACCCCTCTGTCATACAGTCCCAGTGTAAATAATGATAAGCTACTGTGTAATGTACTTCTCTGGGCTGTCACAGGGAGGCAGCACTGAGCTCAGTCAACTGCAAGCCAAGAACAACAAACCCTGGAGGCGGGGCGCTGCTGACTACACAGTTAAAGGGACAGCTTTCCCTACCCTCTCCCATTCTCCCAGTTCTACTTGTAGCACTTACAAAAACAAACAACCCCTGTCACACCATTTCATAGTGTGCTAACTGTGGCTGAGAGTTATGGGTGGGTGGAAACAAATGGATTGGAAAAGACTGAAAACATTGTGTTTGTGCTGCGTTGTTGCACAAGAGAACAAGTCATATCTTTTTCCTTCAAAATAAGAGCTTTTGCTTTCTGAAATTCTTCAAACTACAGAAGGCAGGCAGCTGCTGCAAAGAATTATTTATAGAAATCAGCTATTTAACCACAACAACATACATATTTCCAACATTTGATGGTGGGTGTTACGCAATAAGATAATCCTGCTGAGGTTACATAAGCAGGCGTTTAGATGAAATGGCACAACGCTGTGAGCGTACTGGAGGACCAGCAGCGCTGCTTCTTCACAGTGATGGAGCAGAGAGCAGTGAAGGAAGGGAGACTATGAGCTCACCAGAGCAGGATACCACGTGGTCTTCTTTTTGTCCCCGGTGGCGACCCCCTCCACGCAGACCACTTTGCCGAACAGATCCTCATTCTGCCGCTGGTCGCTCTCCTCTTCTTCGCTGGAGGATGAAGACGCTTCTTCTTCTTGGCTGTGGGAGAAAAGGGCAGTTTACTCAAAACGGACTGCAATTTAGGGAAGGTACAGTCGGCATGTGGATGCTCATAAATAAGTTCTTTTACATTCATCACATCTGGTCAAGTGATGACATTTGATTTAGAAAAGTGGCGCTGTCAATTTATCTCCATTTTTACATACTAGTGTAGCACTGTCAGTCGATTAAAATATTTAATCATGATTAATCGCAAATTAATAGCACTTTTTTTATCTGTTCAAAATGTACCATAAAGAGAGATTTGTCAAGTATTTAATACCTATGCTTATCATCATGGGAGTGGGCAAATATGCTTGCTTTACACAAATGTATGTATATATTTATTATTGGAAATTAATTAACAACACAAAACAATGTCAAATATTGTCCAGAAACCCTCACAGGTACTGCATTTAGCATAAAAAATATGCTCAAATCATAACATGACAAACTGCAGCTCAACAGGCAACAACAGCTGTCAGTGTGTCAGTGTGCTGACTTGACTATGACTTGCCCAAAACTGCATGTGATAGCTCCCGTCAGTGCATTAAAAAGGATAGAATAAATAAGTAATAAAATTAACATACCTAAAAATAACAATAAAAAAATAAAATAAGTAAACATTTCAGACATAATTTCATACAATTTGCAGTCATACACCCAATTTGCAGTCGTGACATGGTTGGTACCAATGGATTCCTTAAGTTTTCTAGTTTAATATGATGCTGATGTTAATGCATTAACTTTGACAGCCCTAATAAAAACAGAAAAGTATTAACTCCATGCTATACATAAACGGGTTCTGAAAATAACATTGCGTGCGCTGGTCTCTCAGGCAGAATATTTCTGCTAACCAATCATCTTTTCATTTAACATCAAAAGGTCTCCAACTAACAATCCACAGCACAACAAAACCTCTCTAGTCGTATCATTATGTAGCACAGCGACACATAAGGCCCGCTCTACTGATGAGCATGCTCATTAGGATCAGTGTATTGACGAGCCGGCTCATGCTCTGCTGTCTGACAGTCATCCTGGCGCTCCGACCGCGGGCAGCAGACGGGCAGCCGTGTCTCTGAGTGATCGGGCAAGCAGCAGCACCAGCAGGCAAACAGATCCTCCGTCCTCTTTTTATGCCTCACTAGGCCTGCTCTGAGCACAACTCTATGTACACACACCGCACACACACACACACACACACACGCACTGTTTGGCACAACTCAAGAGCAGTAAATCAGCCAGTCTGCTACTACTACTACAACAACAACTAAGCTGTGAATCAAAGTCATAAACAAAGCACTCTAGCCACTCAACAAGGGAGATACGACAATTCATGTAGGAAAGAGTTTCCTCCACATATAATGACTATTGTATTGTGGTGATGCCTGACAGGTACCATTAGTTTTATGACAGTAGTTTAAAGGAATAGTTTGACATTTTGGGAAATATATTTATTCGCTTTCTTGCTGGAAGTTAGATGAGAAGATCGACACCACTCTCATGTCTGTATGCTAAATATGAAGCTAGAGGCAGGGCTATTATAGTAAACTAAAATTGGAAAGAAAATAAGCAGTGAACAATATTTTTAGTAAACTGAAACTAAATAAAAATGATATCCTTTAAGAAAAAATAAAACTAAACTGAAACTATATTGCCTGCGTAAAAAAATAATAAAAATAAAATAAAAATGAACTTTAATTCTAGGGCTGTTGAAGTTAACAGGATAAAACTGGCATGGCCATTTTCAAAAGGGGTCCCTTGACCTTTGACCTCAAGATATGTGAATGACAATGGGTACAATGAGTCTCCCCTTTACAGATATGTCCACTTTATGATAATCACATGCAGTTTGGGGCAAGTCATAGTCAAGTCAGCACACTGACATACTGACAGCTGTTGTTGCCTGTTGGGCTGCAGTTTGCCATGTTTTGATTTGAGCATATTTATTATGCTAAATGCAGTACCTGTGAGGGTTTCTGGACAATATTTTTTATTGTTATGTGTTGTTAATTGATTTCCAATAATAAATATATACATACATTTGCATAAAGCAGCATATTTGCCCACTCCCAATTTCGAAGGAGAACATACTGGCTGTGGCATTGTTGTTGGAGAAGCCAGTATTTCAATTTAGCATGTTCCCTTAATCTCTGATGACATATGGTCATATTATGATTTATTACAGTAAATATATTACATTAGTCATTTAATACATTCAATCTCAAGTGCTGAATCACTACAAAAACTGAGGTGTTAAAAAAAAACGGCAGGTTGTGGGTTGTAATCCACCAGACTATTTCCTGGCGGGGAGCAGTAACTTCCTGGTGTAACTTTCTGCTGCTTCCCTGGAAACCTCACAGTTAAACAAACAAGAGATAACGTGTTAATTGGTGAGATTCAGAGGTGCTAGTCAGTGGATCTTTGAACGAAGCCAGGCTGGCTGTTTTTTCCTGTTGCCAACTGAGGAACTAATCACCTGCTGGCTGTAGCTGCATATTTAGCATACAGGCATGAGAGAGGTATCTATCTTCTCATCTAACCCGTAGCAAGAAAGCAAATAAGCATTAAGTCTCAAAATGTTGACAGAAGAATACATTTTCTCATACAGTGTCTTTTCCCAGTAATCTCCACTGCATTGTCAATCCTTGTAAATCAAATATTAAGCCAGTATTAGTGCACAGGAAGACAACAGGTCCAAGGTGCTAATGTGCAGCTGGGAAAGACCCAAGTCAATATTGCGTCAATGTTTAGAGTAATATTGACTTTTCTCTGAGAGCCATTAGCGAGGGGTGTCAGAGAACGAGATTATGTAGCAGAGTGTCCTCTTTTATAACAGAGAGGAGCCACAATTATATCCAGCGCCAGAAAGCCCTCAGCAGTTCCTATTCCCAGATGAAAACTCTGCAGCCTCCCAGGAGTCGGCACATCAGAGCATAAAACACCCACTGGAACATTTGAGTTAAATAGATGATATTCAGCAGGACCATGCCGTGCTAACGCTGCCTCTCCAGCATGCACGCACACACAAGAGCCCGGCGTGATTAAGGAGCCGGAGGAGGCGAAGAGGCGCTCTACTTCCAGGCCTCAGGCGTAGTTTATGAGGGGATGGGGATGGGAGTAAATCTTTCATTTCAACTGCTGTCAGCACACTTAGAATAGGGCAACCGGTTACTGATGACAGTGGATTGGTACAGAAAATCCCTCCCCACCAGCTTCACAGCCCTCTGATATATTAAGTTTGATATGAGCCCTGCAGGATGTACAGAGACGGAGGGCGATACTCACACTGGGTTCGATCGTCTGCCGCGGTTGCCCTTCTTGCCGATGACAGGTGTGCCGAAGTGCTCGGGGTTGGTGAGCGGGAGTCTGTCGAGTGTCTGCAGGGGAGACAAACAACAGCAAAGAGCTTTAGTGCCACCTTGTCAGACACTAAATTGGAAGACAAAGAGATTTATCTTGTATACCTGGAAGAAAATCTCTTTGTGGGATTTCATCAGTTACAAATGGAGGGATTTACCCGGCGCTTTACATTTGGCAACTGTGCTGTGACATCAGTTTCCTGGAAATGTATCACAGCTGAACTTCTAAATGCCAGTCTGGGACCATTCATAAGCAGCGTTTTAAAGGGATAGTTGGGTGTTTTATCTTATCTTACTTATCCATAGTCAGTGTATTACCTATAGTGATTACATTCATTACACCTCCAGTTTGGAAGCAAAGCAATGTACTGCTGTGGACGGGGCCGGCAGCAAAACGTATTTCAGACACCTAAAAGAAAAGCTCACCTAAAAAAATAAATATCAGTTGAAGTGTTGAATATTTTCACTGCTTTATCTTGCCGTCAGACAGCCCTTTACGACGGGGACCTGACCTGAAAGTGAAACTTATCTAATGCTCTCTTTAAAGCCAGCAGACTCATGGTATGTGTCCACAGGATCTGTCCTTTCCACGCTTCCCATTCATTGTCTATGTAAGCAGCCATGCAATGTATTCTGGTAGCGTGGCGGCGCGATTAGAGAGACGGGTCGTCACGTCGGCCGCTCCTCATTTGCATAAAGTTGAGATCAAGGCCACTTTATGCAAATTATGAGCGTCTGACACGACTCGCAGCCTCTGGAAACTCCTGAGAAACTTTTCAACTAAACGTTGTCGATCGAAAATGAAGACAGATTCAGCAACTTCGTGGCTTATTTCTCACATAAAACACTTTTCGGTGAACTATATTCGTGATGTAAGAGAAGAAAGTTTCCAGATGAGCCACCATGTTGGTTCCGGTTTGAAAGCTGGGAGTAGCAGCCCATGAGGGAAAGCGTTCATCCAATCAGGTAGCTTGTGTCTAGTGGCAGCCCATCAGGCGTCCAATGCTGAAGCGAGGTGATCTCTCGCGATAAAAAAAAACACCCCTGTGGACATGTACCATCAGATGATAAAGTATAGATAAGTTTCACTTTCAGTTCAGGTCCCCATCGGAAAGGGCTGTCTGACAGCAAGATAAAGTGGTGAAAATATTCTAAACATAGCGTTTTGCTGCCGGCCCCGTCCACAGCAGTACATTGCTTTTCTCCTGTTTGGTAACTCCTGTCTGCTTCTCCAAACTGGGGGCGTGCTGACTGTCATCTACTGTAGGTAATACACCGAGGTAATACACCGACAACCCCATACCACCCAACCTTTCCATAGAAAGCGGAGGGATCGAGGCTGGTATAAAACTGCAGGACAGCACAATACTTGCCTCGCTCTCTGCGAAGTGACGCGCTCCTTTCAGGCAGAGAGAGGAACGCCTCAGGGTCTTCTCATCGCCATCGTCAAACACTGCAGAGATGAGGGACAAACTGTTAAGCTGCTGTGTGTGCAACAACACACACACTTACGCACAAATAAACTCCGGTCTCGGTTACAAAATGTCTGCTTGATTTATGAAATGTTAAAAACAAATGAAGCTATAAGGCTTAGACAGATCCTCAAGCAGGCGGTGACGGAGTCGCTTTCAGCTTTATTACAGCTTCAAGGACCCTCAGCTAGACGCAGAGTAAATGGTAAAATAAAGGAGATGTGGTGAAGTGTCTGAGGATTTACTGATTTTATTTATTTATTAACGGATATTGAATCTCCACAGACTAACTTTTACAATAAGCATGAATAATATACATCATATTAAAGAACCTTCCTTTCACTTTCATCAGCCACATCGCTCCCAAAGACAGACCCAGATGTGTAAATCATTAAATCTCATTATTCACTGCTCGCTCGTATGTACTTGGCGACAACAATGAGGGGAAAACTCTTGAGGTAACTTCAACAGTGACTCATGTTTTTGTTGATGAATGAAAAGAATGAAAATGTGCCGAGACGAGACAGGGGAAACCCCACGGGCACGCTCAAGTGACGAGCAGCTGCTGAGAGACTACAGATCTGAGCAGCAGTCTATACTCTGTATACTTTGGATTATCCAACACTGGAACTGTGTACTCTTCACAGACAAAAAACAAAATCCAAAAGATTTGCTGGGTCCAGCTTCTCAAATATGAGAATTTGCTGCTTTTCCCTGTTGTGTGTATTTATGAATACAATACGTTCGGGTTTTGGACTGTTGGTCAGTCTGGAAAATCGCAATCCAATTTTGTTTTCACACTTTTTTGACACTTTATAGACGAAACAATCAATCCATTATCTGAAAGAAAAAATATTCTTAAGTTGCAGCATTTACCAGCACTGCTGTCTTGTTACATTACTTATACATATAATATAATATATATGTATAATATTTCAATGTTGACTCAGCTTAATCAGCCTCTAAAGCAGGGGTCTCCAACAAGTTTAGCTCGCTACCATTAGCTTGATACTATTAGCTCTTAGCTCGCTACCATTAGCTCGCTAACCGTTTCTGAGTGGCTCACTAAAGGTTCAACGAATATGTACATAAATTTGATAACACAAAGTCACTTTGTAAACCTGTTTAAATTTCTACCCAATCAAATTTCCAGACATCCCGCCCCCATCTGACACAAAATGGTTATCTGCCAATCAGCTGTCAATTAGAGGAGTTAAGCTGTTAGCAAGTTTGGTTACATCACACCCTAAGTTAGCAGGCTAGCAAGCACACACCAGATTTGACAATGACTGCAAAAATAGCTAAGCCAATGAAATGCAAAAGAATATAAAAATATACTATTTTCATGAGTTTTTTATTCATAACTGTGAATGATAAATGTTTGTCTCATTTGCAGTGCGAGCGTGTCAATAGGTAAAAGAACAGTTAGCAGTCTACGAACAGAGAGGTAAAGGAGCTCAAAACAACGCTTAAAAGGCAACCATGGCGAGATTGTAATAGAGGTGATGACTGCGGTCGGTGAAACATTATTAAAGGACCAAAAATAAAGATAGTGATTATGTCTGTTATTGGCGATGTACGAGTTGGTACTATGAGTAGCTCTCGAACACTTGACACATGTTGTCAAATTAGCTCTCAGAGGAAAAAAGGCTGGAAACCCCGGCTCTAAAGCTACCGAGGACTAAAATACATTTCTTTAAAAAATATTTTTCGTATTCATCATTTGTTCGACTTATTTAAAGGTTTTATCTTGCCCATTATTTCCTGTCACATTATTTGCCTCAGACTGAACAACATTTTGAATTATATTCACATTGCGATATAATATATGTGCAGTTTGGCCCCCAGTTTTACTGCACATTTTAATAATCACACAAATGGTAGTAATGGTTTGGATTGTAAAGGGAGATTTGAATAATCTGAGCATGTTAAAGCATAGAAACTTTTCAGTATTCCTGCAGCACTGTGAGAAATATCACTTCTTTACCTTTTCTTTGGAATCGATTGAAGATGGTTCAGTATAATGCTCAGGCAGAGGAAAATACAAACCCTCAAAATTGAATTTCTATTGTACACAAACATGTTTTTGTAAGCTCGCTGAAGGGAGAGTACAAGCCTTTGTGAGAGAGGAGGAGGAGAAACAGCTTGTTATTGACTTACCAACAGTATATATACTAGCATCGGTCAGCTTATTGATTGTGGCTTCCTGGTAAACTCCATCCTGGTTCTTCACCTCTACAACACCACCCACCTGTGGGACGGACACACTACTGTTATCTGGCATCCTAATGTGCTACAAATGATAAATCTAATGATGTCCTTTAGAGTAATGAGACAACCATTTTGCTGCTACAAGAGTCACAATCGACTGAAATTAAATTGCAAAGCGAGTGCTTCAATTATCTTGTGCTTGTTTCTACATTCACTATGATCTTATAATCAATGAATGGTAATTAACGGCAATATGTGTGTGCTATGTTCCAGCTGACTGTGAGACAACATCAGCCTCCTCCATCTTTCCTGCCTTACCTTTAGAGGTCCTTTGATGTTTTCATCATGAACCTCAGCTGTGGACAGATCTGGTTTAAAGGTCACCTGAAGAGGGAGGGGGGGGGCAACAGGGGAGGAGAATCAGTAACGAGGATAAACAAACAATTCCCCCATGGCCTGCCCACCGGGCCACATCAATCCTCCACTTCACAAAGGCAGCAGGTCCCCGCTAACGCTGCTGGACTCCATAACTGTACACTGATTACAATGATGGACTCTTTCATGTAGGGCTGCACAATTATGGCCAAAATCATAATCCCAATTATTCATAGATTTTAGGGACAAAATATTTATATATGATAAATGTATTCCATGTTGTGTGTAATTTCAACCGTCAAAAACTCCAAACGTTTCCTTTTACTTTGTTATTGTCATCTATAGCGGTTATTTGCATAAAAACACACAATTCAAATGATTAAGAAATAAATGATTGTATGCTTATTTAAATATTTGCTTTGAAAAAAAAAAATCTTGGCATTTGTAGTTCTAATTATATCTTATAAGCTGCTTAGAGCTAGTGTTAGGAAGTTGAACAGGTCATATTTCTCTCTCTATTATCTGTTTTATATTGCTGTGGAAACTTCTCCTTCAAACAACTGGATTTATTCAAGTTTACGTTCGAATGCATAATGATAGCATTGTAATTTACCATCGATCAATACTCAGTTTTATGGAGTAGAGCCAGAACGCACCATAATGTAACTCAATGGAACTTCCGTTAACGTTAGCTCTTCAGCTCTGTGCTGTCGGCAGACGAGCCGGTCTCTGTGATCACTCTGAGCAGCATCATGGGAATGAATTACAATATAAGAAGTGTCTGATAAGTTAGTTGTTCCAAATGTTTTTAAGGTTGTTCCTCCGCTGTTTATTTTGGACAAATTGCGTGGCGGCTGCACATGTGTGTGTATATATGCGTATATATGTGACTGCTGAAAACCGACCAGCTTTAATCGACTGCTGATTGACGGTGCATCTCTAGCTGTTAGTTTTGGAATCACTTGATTTTTTTGTATGAGCGGAACACACATTTTTAAAAAGGTCAGTATCGCAGTGGATCATGTTCATTTAATTGTGGGAAGCCAAAAAATCATGATCGCCATTAATATTCGATTAATTGTGCTGCTCTACTTTCATGCAATACTTGGCAGCGAGCCAGGTTTGTTGCTTTTAAATCAGTGAGAACATACTTGTAAAGACTTCCTGGTGTCATTAGGCAAGCAGCATGTGTGTGAATATTTAATACTATGGCTCATTTCTGGCACCGTTGAGCGACCGACCCCCCCACTTGGCAAATGCGCCGCATCTGTTGGAGCCAACTGCGGTGGATTTCTGTTGCCATTGTTTGGGCTACACTAACCCCCCCCCCTGCCCTGCCCTCCCCCCCTCTCTCTCTTTGCAACTGCAGCCTCCCCTAAGCGAGCCACAGTAGATCATAATCTGATCATGCTCTGGTAATCTTGCATCTGCATGGTGACCTGGCAACGCTGAGTGACAGAAAAGACCACAAGGCAGCACACACACTTACGCAGCCATTTACTGTCACATATTTTCCAAGGAGCATGTGCGAAAAGTGTCGAAGCAGCCAGAAGCACCGAATCTGTTTAGTATTACAAATGCCCCTCCCTGTTTGATATATCAATATGCTCATGTGCTTCCTTCTCTGTTTCCTCAGGGAAATTAAAGTCATTTTTGAGAGCATGTGCTAGTAAAATAGTAACATAATTATAATGGAAAACCGGCTTCACTTTTATTGACTGTGATTTAGTTTAGAATCAGCCGCCATACGAGGGCAGAAAAGGATGTTAAGCACCCCCGTCTCAGAAAACAAGCCTGCAGGTAACGCATTCAGACAACGCTCTCTGGAGTCGGTTTCAAACATAACAGCAGCAGAAACGGCAATCTAAGTCTCGCTGTGAAGGCGGCATCAAGACAATGAATGAAAGAAATACATACTGTAAGATGCTGTTAAATTGTCGTGTCATAAAATAGGATGGGAGAGAAAGGAATAAAGAGCTTCTTGAGGCTGCATTTCATCAGTTATGGAGATAATAACATTCCTGCCCGGTGGAGCAGGAGGCTCCGCTCTCCACAGACAGAGGGAAGGTGACTCTCGCTGTCCAAAACCTCAGCTAGAAAGCGTCAATAACACCTGCCCATCCTGACAACCTCCTAACTGTGAGCTCGGTTGCTGCGCGGTTTAACAGTGGCTTGTAACTGTACAACCACTTAGACTCAAATATTGGAATAAGATATGAAACCATACATCTAATAAAAAAAGAGCCTCCAGCAAATCTATGTGATGTGAATAGGTTTGTCGGGAGCTCACAGTCCATTATTTTACAAGATCCTTTCTTCCAATAAGCCTTAAATGTTACGGAGCTGCAGGACGTTTCGCTGCACTAAATTCAAAGTGGTTAGTGAGCATTTTTTTCCTATTTGAAAATGCAAGACTTTTATGCTTCTGTTTATTTGATACAGCAACATGAAGTGAACTTTGATCTTGATTTATTCAAGCTCATTTGACTGCAGAGGTGGATTCTTATGGTCATACACAGCCAAAGGAAATGATCCCCCAGCTAATAACAAACAGTAGTTTAAAACCTGACTGATCTGCAAATGCTTTGAGAGGGAATTGATGCTGCTCTGCAAAAAAAGTGGATGTATTTTGTTCATTTAAGAGATTCTTTTATTTGCACTCTGCAGTGAAATCTATAAGAAAAACTAGGGCAGCACAATTTATTGAAATTGAATCAAAAACGCAATATGGACAATTTTCAAATCACAGGAAGCGCAATATTTCTTAAAGGTGAAATGTGTTGAATTTTAAATTAAATATTGTGGTGCTGCAGAGATGTCCTGGCCTACACATCCTATTATACAGACTTAATAAAATATCTTTGTTTGGTACAGATCCCCGCAAACAATCACACCATAATCATTTTAATAGTTTTTTCAATGAAAATGAGAATAATGATGTAAAAATTCCCTCTAACATCACAAACATATCACAGTTACAATATCAGCCAAAATAATAGCAATTATATATTTTTTTTAAATTGTGCAGCCTTGAGAAAAACTACTAAAAAGTGCACTATGAATCTATCATGCAGCACTCATTGTTTTGCACAGTATTTGTTACAGTGTCACACATTTTGTCTTGACTGATTAAATGTGTGCTGAACACGTCACAGTGAGCGATACTGACATGGTGCTAATTCTAGAGCGGATCATCATCATAAATAAGGATGTCAGACAAATCTTTTACTGGGTTTTAAAATCACTGAAAAGACACCAGCGCCATATGCTGCCACCATCGACTTTGTTAAACAAGCCGACAGAGATTAATGAACCAAAGAGCTAAAGAGGAATTCATTACAGTCGGTGGAATATCCAGATTCACAACAACCACTGAATAATTGCCATGTTCTCCGTTTGAGTAACAGAGCTCACATTCACATTACAGCAACCCAAAAACAAACCCCACATTCTGCCAATTAGTATGGTAATTCATTTATGAGCTGAGACCGCCCTATTAGCTTCATTCTAGTCCACGATGTTTAAACTAAGAAAGTCACGTGGTCTATTTGTCATGTTGTTCGTCTCTGTCCGTGAGACAAAAAGGCAGAGTGGCAGAACATCGCTGCTCTTTTGTCTCTACGGGGAGAACTACAGCGCATTGACACAGTGTAAAAAGCCAGCATCCAATCTTTGTTCCTCCCACACACTCTAGGAGAAAGAGAGACAAGCGATCTGTCTCTATTGTATTATCCAGATGCTTCAGCCCCACTGGGAAATGAGATACTGTACTACGTGCATCATGCCTTCATCAGCAAGGCGTAAAACCAATGGGGGAACAGCAGTCACACCGTCACCGGGATAAAATGTGGAAGCAGTGGGCGAGAGGGACGCCTGAGGACTTGATGGGTACCTGGTGGGCGAGGCCAGACCCTGCATCTGTCACAGCTGGGGCTCTGATCAGTGTTTCAGCTGCATGAGCAGTACTAACAACCTGAACCAGGTGGTAGAGCTCCAGCATGTAAGCAACACAGCTGGACTTTTGGCAACATCAGAGACAAGAAAATCATTTAAATGCACAGTCTAAAGGTCTTTGGCACACCAAGTAGGGAGGCACCGACTGCAAAAATTGGCTGATAGCTGATAACGATACCAATGTTTTTGTTTATTTTGTTTTTGATTCTATTTATTCCCCTTTTGTGCAACAAAACTCTTCATTATAACAAAAATAACTGTTTCAAAGTAATTTAGCATTTAATTGCGCTGTCTTTGAATGAGCACAAATTCAATCATACAAACTTATGAAGCTTTTATTATAATCTTTTCTCACATGAAAAATATTCTCTTTAAAAAAATGGGGGACGGACTGCTGCATGGGCTGCACGCCATGGAGGATGTTCCCACTGTAAATTACTGGGCGCTGCATCACCCCTCAATAGACTGACAGGCTTCTAGTAACACATTACGCACACAAGAGGTTCGTTCCCATTCAGACCGCAGTAATTGTTTTTAATAAATCTTGTAAGCCATTGTTTTACTGCCTGATTTGTCATTGAGCATAACAGCGTTCTTGTCGCTGATCTTTCTCAGAGACAGTGTAATACTCCCACACAGACGACTTTTTCTTTCACATTTATTTGTAAACAAACACACAATGCGCACGGCGCCCGCCGGCATGCCAGAGACGTGTCCAGCCAGTGGCTTCTTCTCTGAATATATACTATATTTTTGAAATACTGTTGTCAGAGACCGACCGCAAATAACCAACACAACATTTAACCGCAAAATTGATGCAACACAACAGATAAACATTGGCCACTGCCATCAGCGAATGTCATCTTATTTGCCGATAGCCCGATGGCAGTCAACAAAGCAAATATCGACCGATACCGATGTTTGGCCAATGAATTGATGCATCCCTAACACCAAGTTCATTGTTTTTCGGCCGAAATTGTTGCACCTTTAAAAATAAATACCACCTCACGTTTACAAACGGACTCCGAAACTTTCTTTCATCATTAAAGTTTTTGTACCAGGTTCGATTCCCTGCGTTTTTTGCATCCGTCAAAAGGCAAAAGAGGGTTGTTTGACCACTCAGAGCCACCGTCTGTGCAAATGTTATCGTCGCCAAAAACATCATCCAAAACATTCACTTCGTCTCCCAGTACAAAACACTTTAAGATAAAGAAATAAAAGAATACAGAGATGCCCCGTTTTGGATTTGCGCTATCCATTACACCCACATAAATAAGAAAACCTTAAGAATCTGTCTAATATGAGGAACTTGAAATCATCCCAGCAACCCGGTATCTGAGGGAATATTTTCAGCATCTTTTATACGTGGCCATCTCCAATCCAACCGCTCTGGATGTACATTAAAGCTGAGCTGTGTGATCTTGATTGTTGCCCTTTCGCACAAAGACAAGAGCCCCTCGCCCTGCTGCCATCCACTTCACACACAACACAGCCAGACAATAAATTTTTCATTGTGGATCATGAGCACTTTGAAATGTGACTTACCTTGGCCTTGACTAGCCTCTTGGCAGTCTTAATCTTGGCCTCACAGAAAGCCCCTCGATACTTGGCGCTCACATCCGTCCCTACTGTCAAGTAGGGGGGCTCCTCCAGAGTCTGAGGAAATAAAAATAAAACCGGTGAATTCAAAGGCTTTTTAAAATATATATATAGCTTACTGACAGGTATATTCTCACAGCTAAGGTGGGAGGATACACATACAAACTTCACATAGTGTAGGCCAGCTACGCAAAGCCCACCCGACTCAGTGATTCACCGATGGAAAACACATACCATCTGCTCTGGGTATTGGAAAACAAGCCTCTGAGGGAGCAAACAAAAAGGCCACTTCACTACTGCTTTGATGACTACAAAGAAGAAGCTATCCGGAACACATAGCACCATCTTGTGTCATCATTGGATGTTTATCAAACCTTTTTTTTTTTTTTTTTAAACTCCCCTCAAGAACAGATTTGCAGAGGGTCGGGTACACAGAGAAAACAGACTTCCTGTGTGTGGATGAGGGCAGGAGATGTTTGTGGTTCATGTAGTGTAGAGATGTGGGTGTTTTACTAAGGCTCCAGAAAATGGTTAACCTAACAGAGGTATGTATTTAGACATCTTTCTAGACCCACAGTGGAGCTCACTTCCTGCCCACAGGACACATCAAGACCAACTGCAACTTGTCATATATATAAAGTTATTATATCAGCTCTTCCTCTAATGTGCAAAACTACAAATGTACCTTTTTTATTTTAGCAGCACTGAACACGAAAACATTATTTTCTGAATGGATGAATGAAGTTTACTAATCACGCTGGCTACTAAACTCACTACTGAAAGCAGACTCTGTTCATTTATGTAGGAAAATATAAATATTAAAAACAGGATTTGAACTTATATTCAATATCAAATGAATATATGAGTGAAATTCACTGCATATGCATGAGCAACATGTTGCCCTCCTAATAAAAGAGTAACAGGTTAAACAGAAATATGGTTAAAAATATCTATCGTTCAATTATCCAAATGAACATAAGGGCTTCATATCCCTCTTTAATTTATTTGTTACCTGAGGCTAAATCTCACAGACAACTAAAATATGTAGTAATTTTGGGCCATACACTCAAACCACAAGACCAAAAAAAAAGAATCAGATTTATGAGACATTAACAGAGGTGAAGATTATCTGGACAGGCTCACTAGAAGACACTTTCTATTAATCAAACCTCAGCCAAGTTATCAGAACAACCAGAGGTTGGCTGTCGTGCAAATAGGATGCTCTGATTGATATCAAAGGGTAGAAGTATATACAGGACTGAATGCTAAAAATAAGCACGGTGGCTTGCCAACTGTAACAATCCAGCACAGCTTTGTGGAAAAAAAGAAGTCAGGATGCTCTGCAGACTTCAAAGTAGTGTTTCACTTCTTTTTATTTATCTTGTACTCTGAGGAGACTTTGTGCAAGAAACTCTTACTGATGACGGGGTTCTCTGCGCACTGTGGTTAAAAATAGTCAATATGAACATCTGCTAGCGCTGCGTATTTGCAAGAATCTGGCAATATGTATCATGATACAGGCGTAATGATTTTTTTTTTTTTTAAATCTAATTTTAGGAAAACTGTCATAGTATAAAGAACACACCAGGAATACACCAATTTAGAATAGGCAAAAATAACACATTTATAATGCATGCAAAGATTGCATGGGTCTTGCCCCAAACTGCATGTGATTATCATAAAGTGGGCATGTCTGTGAAGGGGAGACTCGTGGGAACCCAATGGACCAATTTTTATTCACATATCTTGATGTCAGAGGTCAAGGGACCCCTTTGAAAATGGCCATGACAGTTTTTCCTCGCCAACATTTTGTGCAACTTTGGAGTGTTATTTAGCCTCCTTTGTGACAAGCTAGTATGACATGGTTGGTATCACTGGATTCCTTAGGGTTTTTTTAGTTTCATATGATGCCAGTATCTTCCACGATGTTCACTCTATCTTTAAAACCGAGCCCGCTACAACCTCCGAAAGATCGAGCAGCGGCCGGGCCCTGTGGCGGCCCGTTGGATTTTTAACAGGTTAATTAAAAATCGATACAGTATAGCACAACATAATATCGTGATATTTATGTGTATTGATATTTTCTTACACCCCTAACATCATCTGCGATATAAAAGTGCAATAAAAAGACAAATATATTTGAGATGTAACACTGCAAATAAAAATTAGAATAAATCAAACACCCCTCCGTTAAAAAACTCAACTCAATCTGGCTGCAAATACAAAAAAAAGACAAGAAACAAGCTTGTTAACAGCTGGACTTCCTGCATCGAACCAGGACAGGTTGCCTCTTGGATTCTGACAGATGGGATTCAGGGGCAGAGTCCAGTGCACTTCAGCCTCCCCACCTCTCAGATAAACACCTCATTAGTCTTTAGTGCAGTCTGGCCTCAGCACCAGCTGCCGGGCTAGCTAACAACGTCCGGTTTACATGACGCAGAAGCCATTTCCACCGGCTAACCAACTCTCCTGTCAGTCATGGCTGCAACACAAACGCTGGACTACTCTGGACACCACTGGTCCTTCTCTTTCATACTAATACTCCTTTTTGCTTCCCGGCTCTATCCTGTTCCTCAGAGGAAGAGTCACACTACTGACTCAGAGAGGGCAGCTTAGGTTATCTTGACAGCTGTGGCTGCCTCCCGCATCTAACAAGACAGGGGTGATAACACACTACTGAGGCCAGATTTACATTTCTCATGCCCACATGCCAACACAAATAGAGAACGGTTTGTTGTTTCCACCTCCCCGCATTAAACTAAAACTATCCTTGGATTAGTTGCCATCTAGCCTACAGCTGTCTGCAGAAAAACACTGACTCCTTTCTCATCACTCCTGCCAGTACTGAACGACAGACGATGTTTCCCCCGCTCAGAAGATCAACCAATCAAGATGACTAAGCTCAGAGAGGCGGAATTCCTGAGCCTTTGTGAGGTGCAACATCCTCTCACCAACTTAAAATAAGCTAAACACCACACAAGAGCTGCTCTCATCTACGATTCTGTCATAAAAACAGCAGAGCAGTATTTATCATAAGCCTCCGGCGCTGCTGCTTCAGCTTCTGCATGCAAAAGTCAACGTAATGGTAATAACAGTGGTGCAATCAAAACCAGCTCTCTGGCTATTCACCTAGTGCCACTGATGTGGAAAACACTCTCCAGGCACACGTGCTTGATTAAACACATACAAATGTGACTTGGCGTGGGGTGACAAAAACGCACCTGCGGCTGGCGTGGAAAGAAACAAACCTAAATTGTGCAAAAAGCTGCAGCTTGACTGAAGAATGATCTACTTGGATCTGATCATACAGACGTGCACAGATACCACATTAGATAACTTAAATGTATTCACGCCATAAAAGCTTTTTTCGAAGCTACTCGTAGGGCTTTTCCATACACACGTTCTGGCTTGGCTCGACTTGGTTTGAATCTGCATGTCGGCCCAGCACGGCAGGTATTTGCATCTTCATTACAACAGGGCGAAGGTGTGTGCGTAGTGGTCAAAGGAGCAGCTGTAAAACGGTGGATAAACACGTCTCATTTTCTATATTCTTCACAATAAAAGTCCCCCGTTATTTTTGCTGCTTGTTCTCTTCCTCTCTGCAGCTCTAGTAGACTTGTTTTTATTAAGAATAGCCGCTAACAAATCTCCGCCAATTCGGAGATGAACATTTCATTTCCTATAACGTCTTCACAATAAAATTCCCCCGTTATTTTGTTATCTAAACGCTTTTATTATGAAGCAGCAAAATCAGGAAATGTTGAGTTTTCCTCAGCAGCAACTTTTTCTGGTCTCCTGCTCCTAACACACCAGGGGTAGGGGGAAAAGAAACGACACAGCATAGTGTTGTGATATTTTGCGTAGCAGTATTGTATCGATACACGGACATCAAGTATTGATCTTTTATTATATGAACTATTAACCTCTTAATGATACGACGGCCACTAGTCTTTCAGAGGTTGTAGTGGGATCAGTCTTAAAGCTAGAGTGAAGAAATATGCATCATATGAAAGCCAGTTGTTGTAAGAGTAGAGCACTTAGAGTGTGTGTGTATACGTGGGAAGAGAGTGGTGAAGCAAGAGAGAAAGAAAGAGCGGCGGCAACGAGCTCAAGCAGCAGAAGTTAACAGAGTTTGGTTTGTCCATTCTGGGCTACTGTAGAAACATAGCAGTGCAACATGGCGGAGTCTGTGGAGAGGACCCGCTCTTTATGTATATATAAACAGCTCATTCTAAGGTAATAAAAACATGACAATTATTCTTAGTTTCACTAAGGAAAACTTACTTATCACACTGGTCCTTTAAGTCTTGTTAGTCAGGGAATGAAACAAGCATCTTTGAAATCATTCAAGACAAAATATACTGAGGTGACACTGGCAACAGCAGAATGAGATCAGTTTCTGCTCAATAAAGACTCTCAGGTCATGAAAAATTTAAGAGCCAACTCCACAGAGCGCTAGTTGAAAATAAGCTGCTGCTGCTGCTTATAGTGCATTTCTTGGACAGCCTGAGGGACTACAGCATTTTCATTCTACAACTCAGTAAAAAGATGCTCTCAGAAGGTAAAAGCTGCACAAAGAAATAAAAAAAATACTGATGGCACTGTTGTGGGGTGATATGTGTAAACTGTGGACTGTAATTCACTATGGTGTTTATATCAGACATCAGGGAGGGGCTCGAGGAATCCCCGGTCGTTTGCTCAACAGACCACAGGCTATTTCTGGGAGGCTGTCCCATGGCAGCATGCAGATACCCATTGCTAATGTATTAAGACACTGTTGCACCAGTCTCTGCAAATATTCCTCCAGACACTCATTCACTACAATTAAAGCCAATGTGACTGTCATATTCAAGAATATGTTTCAGGTTCAGATATTCTGCAGATTCCTGCAGAAGTCAAAGTTCACATTTGCTGATCTTTTACCTTTGAATTTGCATGGTCAGCAAATATGTTTTAATGAGTCTGGTGTTTTGGTGAGTGTGTTAGTGGAGGAGTCAATGACTACGTTCACATGCATATTAATATTCTGAATTTCATAGGGGTCATGTAAACAGCATATTCCATTTGGATATTCTGAATTAGGAGCATTTTCCGATTAAGACGTGTGAAATATGCTGATATTATTCTGGCTTTAGGAGCATTTTTTGGACACATCTGCAGCGCATTCGGAAAATGCGTCTCAATTGGAGTTTTTTACAGCAGTTTGCAACACACAGTCTCTTGCCTGTTTACGGCCAGATCTGTGCGTTGAACATAAACCAACTAGACAAGAGTTTACGGAGACGCATGCCCAAAAGAAAAGCCCACATTTGTGGTCCGAAAGAGAAACACGACTACTTCTAAACATTATGAAAGACTTGGATATCAACAGGATTTTTTAGATATGCTCAAATATCACAACGCCGACCTTTTCAAGAAGGTGGTTGAAGGAATGAAAGATGGAGAAGTCCACCACTGGTTGCGTTAATCAGAGTATGGTTGGCTGTATGTCAACGGGAATATTAGTGGAATATTCATTTTCATTAGCTATGTAAACTTAGTGGGAATATTGTCTTTTTCAGAATAAGAGCAAAAACCAAAATATTCTGTGCATGTAAACATAGTAGCTCCTTTTTGTCCACTATCATAGACTGTTATCGTAGACTATTTACAGCCAATGATTGCTCAGATTATTATTTCCAGAAAATCTACATCAGACCTGTTAAATCTCCCTTTTGGTGTTAAGTGCAGGACATTTCACTGAATCCAAGTCTAGCGGGTACATGTTTTTCATACAAGCCTTTTGGAAATGTTGTGATGAAGTGTTACTCCACTCACATTATTAAAGACAGATAACCAGTGGTGGAACGTAACTACATTTACTAAAGCAGTGGTTTGGACCCTTAAACTGACACAAATTAGACCACAGACCCCCTTTTAATGAGATTTTTGCTGTTTGATGTTGTATTACAGAAAGTGTATGAAACCCATGACCAAAATAGTAATACATTATTCATTGTGTTACTTATGGATTTAAATGATTCCCTTTTTAGCTGAGGACTGCCTGGAACCCCCCACCCCACTGTACTAAAGCACCGTACTTCAGCACAATTTACTAAAGTATTTCCATTTTATGCAACTTTCTACAACTGTTGAAATTAAATGCAAACCTTTCTACTATCTACACCTTGCTGTTCACTTTATCTCACCATTTCCCATCATCACTCACACACCAAAACAGTAACCGTGAGTATGAGTTAATCTCCTGTTAAGGCACTGGAGTCACCTCACTCTCACTGTATTATCAATTTGAAGAGTTTTTAGGTCACTACTGCCTGGGATTTAATCAGATTGTGCGCCTCTTAAAGCTAAAATGACACGTGTTGTTGTTAGTATGGATGTGTGTCACTACTGTATGTTAGTATGTTTCAAGTTACACAACAGCACAAGATGATGTAAGGAACATAAGCTGGTTTATTCCGCTCAGGTGATGTCGGTGTAAACAGGATGACATAACAGTTAAACGTTGTGTACTAGCTTTCTCCTCTCTTTTCATTGTGAGAATTACTATGCATTGATGTCTGCTTAAGCATAAACTACCGCACCTTTTCAAACATACAATTCAGGCACTAATCGGCATTACTGAAATATTAGAAACAATAGTTTCTGACCCATTATATTGTGCTGTCATGAATAGGCTTGTAGGCCGAACAAAGGAACATGCAAGAGGCATGCAGGAAAGAATTAAGCTCCCTCCCGGCCTAGCTCACACGTACAATAATCCTGCTGTGAATCACCTCTTTGTCCAAACCAAAGTCACCACAATTCCAGTGACTGGTGCTTCAGCAGGAGTTGCCTTGGCAATGCCATGGCAGCTTTTAAACCAGAACAAAAAAAATAACAATCTTAATAGCGTTTGTTTACGCTGTTATTCCCCAAAATGTAGGGCTGTCCAGCAAATTCACTCCTCCTGCAGTATCACAACAATACCAACCAAGTACAGAACTCCAAATATATTAATAAAACTCTGCTATTAGATCACTGATGCGTATAATCTCAAAGCAACCCATTTCCCCCGACCACTTACCAAACTTGTGGACTTTATAGTGTGGACAACTCCAAAATGCAAATGCATTTTTTTTTTTGCATATGCCTTCTGAATGATTTGTAGCAGCCCTCTTAAGCCTTGCAATGTGGCCTCAGAGGGGGTTTTAGTCAAACATGCTGCTGATGTTATCTTACACATATAATTCAGACCGTAAAAATTCCCTCGCTTAACGACAAATCATTTCACAGCTCTACAAATTATCATGCCTACATACTCATAAATCTGACCATATTTACACTGTTCTCCTCTGAATTATTTATTTTAACAAAGTACTTGGTTCCCAGCCGGCATGGACTCCTCCAACCACAGCAGCTTACTGCACCTGACCTGCTGAGGGTCTCTTCCAAAATGCTTAAGTATGCACCGCATCACCACAGCACCACATGCTGTTAACTCGTCTACATGCAGGAATAACTAAACACATTTCACTCCCACAGCACAGCAATTTTCTTACAAACAGCTTTGATCAAAAGCTGTCTGAATGGTTCCGATTTTGACACAGTAGAGAAAGTGTGGACTGCAGTTAAAGGAGTACTTCAGCAATTTAGTTGCTTAGTAATTGCGCTTCCATAAAGTTGGGGCTCTTGCAAAAGACAGATTTCAAACAGAATGGGCTAAACTGAAGCAGCAGAGGCAGACATATGGCATTTAGTCTCAATAGCTTCTTTCACTTAGGCTCTGTCTACAAGTATAGAGATATTTTTAAAAACGGATATTTTCCTCTACGTTTCGACTTCTGGTCCACACGCAAACTGAGTTTTGGGTCACAAAAATGGATATTTTTTCTAAGGTACAGATTTTTAAAAACTCTGGTTACTTTGCATCTGTGTGGAAGTGTAAAACGGAGCGTTTGGGAAACGATGACGTCCTCTCATTAGGCAATACTTTATTTAATTTGCAAAGAGATGCAGCCTCTCAGTGTATGCGCCTCTCAAAGTGGTGCTATGACGTTGGATGTTACAGGGACTGAGATAAATGCAGATGCAGGTCCTACTGTTCTGATTGCAATAAAAAAAATAACTTTTTTTAACTCAGATTTTATGCATATGGTGGTGTGTGTTCTTTATACTATGACAGTGTTCCTAATATGTGATTTAAAAAAAATGCAATACATCGTCTTGCTCACAATATCGCAATGTGTTGCAATATATTGAATCGTCACCCCCGTATCATAATACGTATCGTATCGCAGGATTCATGCCAATACACAGCCCTAATGTAGACTATTAATGAAGGATTGATGGAGTGGATATCAAATAGTGCTTAAATCTGACATGGTAAAATATGACTGCTGGTAATGATGCTTGAGATATAGGGCCGTCCTCTACCAAAGAAATTCTTAGTCGACTAACACTCATATCATTTTGTCAACTAATCGATAATAATAAGATGATCAAGATTTCAAACAATTATTCTACACATTAGTCCACTTTTAGGATATCTAATGTTAAATCCAAGTGTTTTATCAGGCACACAGTGTTAAAGCGGTGTTTGAAATTGATGGAGAAAGTCTGTGGACCATAAGTCAGAGTGACATGAAATGCTAAGCGAACATAATGAAAAGTTGTCCTCGTTACAGAGCAATTTACAGTTTAGGCAATGAGCAGATGCCCCTAATATACAGAGGAGTAAAAGAAGGGAGCACTCCCGAAGCATCAATGAATCAAGATGACTCTGAGCACTATGAAAACAACAAAGGTTACAACATTTAACCAGAAATGTCAATGTGAAGACATCACTGCTGTCAGTAGTTATGAAAATAAGCAAGTGTAAGCATAATAATCATCTAATAACAGGCTACTGCTACTCAGCGGGAGAGAATAACAACTGCAATATAGCCATGGGCACTAATGGCAACAGTTTAATGAATTTTCAGTTTCAAACATTTAGCTATATTCAAGTTGACACTTGTATGAAATGAAGCAGCGGGGCCTATAAGGTTGTAACTGCTAACCCCATTGGTTTCTACATAATCTGTGGCTGGAATGCATTTCTCGTCATGACAATCTGAACTCCATTGTCTTCCTGTGGCACAAACAATTTGTTACACAACCACAAATCATCATGCAGTTCAGGTCAACACTACTAGTAGAACAAGAATACCAATGCAAGCAACAGAAATGGTTCTGAGGTAGAGAACAAGTAAAGCTTTGTACCAGATCAAAAATTGTTTCCTCATCTCTCATATATGATAGAGCTGCAACGATTTATCGATTAGTTGTCAACTATTAAATTAATCGCTGACTATTTTGGTAATCGATTAAATCGGTTAGAGTAGTTTTTTAATTCCAGCTTCTTAAATGTGACTACTTTTATACTTTTACTGCTGTGGTAATCGACAATGAAAGTAGTTGTTATTTGCAGCCCTAATATACGGTTTTGACCAAATTTAATGAATAATAGTGTGGGCAACTATTTATTTGGCATCCCATGATGCTTTTGGTTGCATTTTAATTGGATGCTTTGGTAGACTGCTAGTAGTGTGTGGTGGTGGTATAGTTTGATTAACCACAATAAGCACAGCATCATTAGGGCCAAAGTGACAGACTACAAATAATTACTAGACCAGTTTTTAATCTGTCCACCACTAAGTCTCCTATCACAAAGTGCTCACATCTTCTATTTGCTTTATTCTCTCCCCATAAACCCGTTACACTAGGGCCGCAACTAACAATTATTTTCATTGTCGATTAATCGATTAGTTGTTTGGTCTATACAATGTTAGAAAAGGATGAAAAATGTCAATCAGTTTTTCCCAAAGCCCAAGATGACGTCCTCAAATGTCTTGTTTTGTCCACAACTCAAAGATATTCAGTTTACTGTCATAGAGTAAAGAAACCAGAAAATATTCACATTTAAGAAGCTGGAATCAGAGCATTTTGACTTTTTTCTTAAAAAAATACTTAAACCGATTAATCGATTATCAAAATAGTTGGCGATTAATTTAATAGTTGACATCTAATCGATTAATCGCAGCAGCTGTGTAAATGGGGTGTGTGTGTGTACAGAGGGGGAGTGTGTGGGTGAAGAGGGCTTTTGCACTCATGCGTGCGCCTCTCCTCATGCACTTCCTTTTGAAAAACTCCATGCACGGCTTGGTGCCATCAATTGTCAGAGATGGTGAAGTGATTAATTTGTGTGTCAGGTCCTGGGCTGATTGGACGAGCCTTTGGGGAGAGTTGGATTGATTGGATGGTTCCTGTTTCTGTATAGATGCAGTGGTTGTGATGGTGGAGATGGAGGGGTGGGGTTGGGGGGGGGCACACACGGTTGCTCTCTCTCTCTCCCCAGAGATCGGCCACAAATTAATACAAATCAGAGCCCTCCTCTCTGCCCGAGCCTCGTCGCTCACCTTCCCCCCAGGTAGGAGAAAGGAGAGAGGACGATGGAGCAGGTGCAGCCAAGTGCAGAGCAATCGGAAGAGAAATGATTGGAATATCAGTGAGTGACTGCTTTTGTGCTTGAGAGACAATGTGTGTGTGTGTGTGTGTGTGTGTGTGTGTGTGTGTGTGTGTGTGTGTGTGTGAGAGAGAGAGAG
>CAKAOI010051955.1:136240-158583 GCA_916701655.1 Sebastiscus albofasciatus
AAACATGTTAGTAAAAAGGCAGTAAAAAAGTTAGTAGTGCAAAGTACAAAACAAAATATACCAGATACAAATAATACAAGGAGATGAAGAAAACTGTTAAAACTGAATATAGTGCAGGGTAACAACTGAGATACACGACTATTAAAAAAGTAAATATAGTGCAGAAGAGACTGTTAAAAATTAATATAGTGCAGGGTAACAGCTGTGATACAGGACTATTAAAAAAGTAAATATAGTGCAGAAGAGACTGTTAAAAATTAATATAGTGCAGGGTAACTCCAGTAGCTTAGTCTATGAAAGTGCAAGTATGGACAAGATATAGATGAACTGGTTCTGTTTTAAAGTGAAATTGGCATATATAATGAGAAATGGCATAGGTTATGATAATTCTACTCAGGCAAGAAGAGGATAAAAGTGTTTTTATCATATATATATAGTTGTTTTCCACTTTACTCTAATAATGTTTAGTGTGGACTTATACTGTACATTCAATTACCAGTTGCAGGGCTGTGTTGGATTAAAGAGTACCTATTAAACTAGTAACTATCTACAACATGCTATGGTGTCATCCTTTCAAAAGTAATGATGACTCAGTAAATAATAATATTATATGACAAGAGGTCCTTTTAATATAATATGTCACCATCTCTTGGTGGAACTGGAATGCAGCATTGTGTTATTTGATAGAAAATGTATTTGGCAGTCTGATAAGTTGATTATAATGTGAGGCTTTGCATCAACATTTGATCACAAGTGGAGCTGCAGTGAACTACCTTTTTTAACTGTAATAAGTTCCCTAATATTATTTTTTTCAAGATGTTTCACACTCTTCTTTTTAGGTTGATAGTAATAAAAAACCCTTTTGTTCAATATGGAGATCACGATTATTCATGTATTTTAGCGACAACACATTTTTATTGCACTTTCACAGTAAAATAGACAGAGCACAGCTCTCGCTTCCATGTTGTGCTACATTTCTGCTAATGTACATATTAGGGCTGCACAATATTGGAAACAAATGACATTACAGTATTTTGTTTCTGGGATATATAAGTTAAATGCATCAATCTGGTAAACTTTGAGAGAATAAAATGAAGAGGCTAGATCTATGGAGAACCTTGTGCTCTAGTAAGCAATTTAATAAACACATTGCTTGTATGGTGAAGACAGCAAAAAAGTCAGACCCACAAAACATGGGCTCTGTGTTGACAGTCATGCCGGGAGTCCAGTCCATCCCTGCATGCATTTTAAAACACCAATATCGCAGTCGATCATGTTCATTTAATTGTGGGAAGCTAAAATCGTGATTAATATTCAATTAATTGTGCAGCCCTAGTTGATAGGCTTATAGATGTTTATGATGTGACTGGATGTGAATGATCTAGTCTGGGCCTTAACATGAAATTAAACCCAAACTGCCTGTCTTGTGTTCTTTTGAGTGATTGTGAGTGATCTTTCTTATGATCATCACCAGCTGTCACAGACAACCTAATTCCTCTATTTTTATTGCTACATCACTCGTCACCAGTTTCTGTGGCTCACCGGTAATGTGATTGTTTTAACTTATCCAATCATGTGATCATCATGTGATCAGCATGTCACCATGTACAAGGGGATTTCATGGCTCTGCACATGCGTCTGCATTACATCATGAAAATAGATTGTTTTAGATTTGTCAGAACCTTTAATCTGCTTGTTTGGTTTAGTAGAGTTGGAGCATTTATAAAGTAAAGATTTACAAACAACACATTCGTTTTATATTTCTCATTGCATTTCCTGCGTCTCAATTATGTGCTTATTTAAAGGAAAAATATATAATAAAGGGGTAAAAGTATCACTCACAAATTAATACCCACTCAGTGTATTATGCTGCTTAGTGTGTAGCAGCATTTTGCAGTTATGTCTCTGATGTCAGTTACACCAAGATGGCCTTTGAGTCAGACGTTGTTCCTGTCATGTCAACACACTCCTTTCTGCTATTTCTTCTACTACAGTTAATTCTGTCTACTCCACACTTCCCCAATCTGTCAGTTAAGAGCCAGCTTTAAGTTTGGTGCTGAAAAATAGCAGATACAAGTCCCCCAACATGAATGCCACAGGCATCACTAATTAGAAACACACATCTTCACTACTTCTGTTTACTCCAGTGTGATTGTGGACTTGCACCAAGCCGTTTAACTTTCAGAGCTCAATAATGTCACCATTATTATCTTACTTTTTTATGTTCTTTGTCCTCCAATATAGATTTGTGTAAACTTAAAGCAATGGATGACGACACGGCAGCCGCCTCTGAGCGAATTCTGCTGGAACCGTACAAGTACTTGTTGCAACTACCAGGTGAGTCTTTCTCCATGTTAGTGACTGCAGAGTGGTGGAGGAGACGTGTATGGAGGCAGGTAGACGTGCAGCTAAAAGGTCATCAATAGCCACACTGATTTGTCCTAGAGCCACTTCCTGTTAGTAGCATCAGCAAAATGCCTAAAGTGATGAATGTGATGAAAGGCTCTAGTGTACACACAGCAGACATAAACTGCATGTTGCATAAAATGAGTTATTCTTGTTGATCAATACTAACCCCTAGATTTGTGTTATTAGGAGATGCTGCTTAATTTCATATAAGTGTGTTTATGTATGTTACTGCGGTGGCAAAGTAGGCTTGAACTTCAAGGGCATTAAATTCATCCATTGGGACAAGGGTTGTCACGATGGAGAAACTTAGTAGTCGATACCAATACCAGTAAAATTCCACGATTCTTGATACCAATTTGATAAAACTATAACTAGAAATCCCATGTACTTCAACATACACTCCTTTACTACAGTTTGCATATGGGTTTTTGTTAGGAAGTTAAACAGGTCATAATTCTCACTCTATGATCTATTTTATATCGCTGTAAAAACATCTCCTTCAAACAACTGTATTTATTCAAGTTTCTTGCCAAAAACTACATTTTACAAGATTACATTTGAACACATCATGATAAAGTTATAATTTACCTTTGCCCAATACTCATTTTTACTGAAAAAAGCCTGCAATCAATGGCACCTTCCGTTAACGTTAGCTCCGTGCAGGACTTTGCTGCTTACCGGCTGCTAACAGCTAACGTTAACTAGCTGTCGTCCTGCCAATTTCAACACAGATTTGTTCTTCGCAAAGTAGCATTATCAGGTGAAAAATAGAGTGCATCCCCTCGACGCGTCGATAGTGAGTAGAGAATTTTGGCATCAACTCGGTTACGCTTCTGTGACGATGCTGTCAGTTGGGAGTTAAGCCATGAGCTAGCCAGAGGGACATGCTGACTAAAAGGCATACACGGCTTGCTATGTCAACAAAGCAAGGAGAAGCTTGAATTACAACACACACAGAGAGAGAGCGACTTCATTCTCTGCTCAGGTAGACATTACTCCTCTATATATATTTACATAGCAAATAGCTGTTTGCTGTAACGTGTAGAGCACCTTTTAAAGATGTTGTTCAGGCTTATATGGTTTTCATTTTAACGTTTCACTGCAGAATCGGTAGACAATGTTTTTTTAACATGAACTGATTTGTCATATTGGTAATCTCTTTTTTTCTTATATATGAGGCTGTATTTCACACATTGACGACGCCAAATGGTGATAAAATGGAACATTTTAGAATTTTAATACCCAAAAATCAGCAAGCTGTGCCTAGTTCTGTGCATGATGTGATTGTCTAATTTCTCTTCATCGAGTGTACACTTGCTGCTGTTTCTTTATTTGTTTCTTCAGTTTTTATTGGTCACTTTTTTGTCAGTGGAGAAGTGACTGACCTAACACCAGAATTTCATTTTGGGTAAATAGGACAAGTCCTAAGGGTCTCTGTTAGTTGGGATGTTTCCTCTTTTGCAGTGTCACTGTGTCATTCAGGCTCATAACATAAGATTATTAAAGTCTTGCAGCAGACATTGTCATTAAAGGAAAATTCCAGTGTTTTAAAACTGGGTCTTTTTGTCATAGTTTTGGAAAACATATCATTGCATAAAATTGTACTCACCCCCGTTACTGTTTAGATTGTGGATGTGAGCACTCAGCTGGAAAGAGTTTTACAACCGAGTCCATGAGGTCAAAGAAAAACAAGCCTCAAAGCTTGTCTTTGAACAACAGTAAACAGAAAACTTCCCGTGCTTCATTTAGACCAGCTCTTCTTCTTCTCTTTTTTTACTTCTCAGTTTCTCTAGTCAGGTCACAGCTCACATCCACTGTTGCCTAAATAGAGTTGTGTGCCCAGACTGACCTGCATGTTTAACTCAGAATTAGCTCTGTAAGTATAATAGATGGAGAGTTAATCTTTATTAAGACCCTAAGATAAGTGCTGGCAATAGGTGGCATTGAAATATTTAAAAAATCTCTGTGAGGCTTTTTTAGTCTTATTGCATTTTCAGAGCGCGGTCTCCAACAGTGAGGGTGAGATCAGTGTCCGGTCTTACCTGTAGTTATAACGGCTGAAATTATGACAATGAAACACAGTTTTGCTTTAAAGTTTGGTTTCTCTGTGAATATGTGGCTACCACTCACCAGGTATTAGAGCTGCAACGATTAGTCGATTAATCGATTAGTTGATTGACCGAAATTGAATTGCCAACTATTTTGGTAATCAATTAATCTTTAAAGTAAATTTTCATGCAAAAATGTCAGAAAATGCTGTTTTCAGCCTCTCAAATATGGAGATATTCTGCTTTTCTTTGCTTTATATCATATTAAATTGACAAAACAATACATTCAAAGACATCACCTTGGACTTTTAGAAACCGGGATGTACATTTTCACGGTTTTCTGACATTTTATAGACCAAACAATTAATCAAGAAAATAATCAGCAGATTAATTGATAATAAAAATAGTTGATAGTTGCAGCTCTAGTTAATATTGACCTCAAAAAAAGTGTGCATTCTCAAATATCAGCGACATAGGGGCTCAAAGAAAAAATTATAATGTAAGTAAGTAGAACAAGCTGATGATTTGCAACAATAGTCATTGTGAAGGATGCACGTAAAGGCCATCTTTTTCCTTTTCCTTTTCCTTTGTGCACTACACTGTCTTTGTCTATTAAAACTTAAACTTTTTTTCCGCACTCTCCTCAGGAAAGCAAGTGAGGACAAAACTATCCCAAGCATTTAACCACTGGCTCAATGTTCCAGAGGACAAACTACAGGTGAGAAATCGGCCATTTCAAGCCTCTTAACATCCAGTGTCGTCTGATGTTTATTGTTGTAGACAGGGAAGGTGAAATGATGCTGTGCTCCCTCTGAATAAGCAATTTATTTTGTAATGCGACCAGAGTGTTCTGTCAGCTGAGTTGTTCCTAACTGAATGTAAATGTAAAGCGTGGATGTAGAGCCGAGAGCATCCATGATTTATTACAGGAAGTTGTTAATGTAGCTGAGGATCAAGTGGAATGAAATGAAAAAGGGCAATGCTTTCAAAAACCCAACAGTTACCCTTTTCTATATTTGTTTGATCTGCAGCTTTTTTCCCCTTATTGCTGATTTCATGAATTGTTGACGTTGGATGCATTTTGTTTGCCCTTACAGTTGGTGCGTATACTCACTTTTAAAGAGTTTGTCATGAGTAAGAAAAGAATAGCCTAAATGCTAAAGCTGCATTAAACCCAGGGGGCAGAATAAAACAAGTTGATTGGCTAACATGTTAAAAAACAGTTGTTTACTTAAACATCCAGCAGACATGGACCAACATTATCATTAGGACCGGCCAACAGCTCTGCTGCCGGTCCCTGTTAATTATATATTATTGATAATGAACCTAACATTGTATCAAATATACTTTACTAAATAATAATAATAATAATAATAATAATAATGAGTGTATGGTAATAAGATAAATTTAGAGTAATGATTGAAATAATATAGAAAAAAAACATGGAAAAAAATAAAATAAATACATATTAAATTAAATTATAAATAATAAATATGAATTAAAAAAATAATAATAAACACCCATATCTAGTGCAGTACGTTTATAAATCAGAATGTGTCAGTAGTAGTCATGGTTTGAAGAAATAATAATAGTAGAAAACAAAACTGCATTAAATTGCAGATGGTGGTTTTTGCCTAGACTGTGGTTTTGACCGTTTATAATAGTATGTTTTGCCGGTTTATAGTGTCTATACCTGAAAGAATGACTTGTTTTGGGTTAGGAACTTGCCTTGCGACAGGTGCAAGTAATGTGCAAAGTGATTTTAAAAATCAATTTCTGTAGATAAAAGCTTTACTGCCGTTATGTGTATGGCCTAATTTACTCACTTCACTTCATATGAGCTTTTAATTGCTGTTTGAGTGCTGCCGCTCAGTTTCCCAGAGTCACATTAGATTTGCAGGGAAAATTGATGGCAATCACTGCATATGAAATTCTATCAGTTGCAATAGCTGTTGTTTCTAATCCGGGAGTATGACGGGGCCAGTTACCAGGATAATTACTTTATTGTATGCTAATATTATTACGTGATAAAATGCATTTAACACTTTGTTTGGGAGGTGGGATGATGGTGCTACAGTGGAGTATGATGGCAGACAGCCCTGTGTAGCTTTAAAGAAAGCCTTAAAATCAGTATTCATTTTCATCTTGTTGAATGAAAATGTGTAGGTCATGGTAGCTTAAGTGTTTTACTGTGCAGTATATTCCAGATGGTGCAGTAAATGGTAGTGAGAAGGAAAATATCTGGCAGCATTTAGGGATTGTTTGTTTGTGTATTTTAAGACATAATGTGCCGTACCCGCTGGGACTACAGCTTTTTCAGCTTCATGTGCTCCTGATCACCTCTGTGAGCGAAGGATTAGCATGATTCAAGTCACAGACAGCTTCCCAGGCGAACCTACGCCTCCACTCATCCGTTACAGCGTCGTTGTAACACATTCTTGGATGCTGCCTGATTAGATTGCAACAGACATATTGAAGTGCGTGTACAGATAGCGGGCTGATTGGCATTTCTGCTTTTCCCTCAATCAGATTAATTTCAAATTAGCCGTTTAGGATTTATTGGTTTCATTGAGCAGGACCCTCACCACTGTCTGCTTAGGAAGATCAGGGCATGGACCTTATTATACTGATAGCATTAAAATTGCACTGGCTGAATGCTAGTCCTGTGTCCAGTAATGGAAATATGGAGACTGTATTTTCTGAATCTACATGCCTTTCGCAGTGCAGAATGCTAAGTGCTGAGCCTGTCAGGTCTCATTAGGTTTGCTGTTCAACAGGTCTCCCTTTGTCCTGAATGTTTTATAAACCCTCCCCAAGCAGAGGAGTCATAGTTCTGCAGCAGAGCTCAGAGGTCGTACTGTTGTCTCCTGTGGTCATTTCACCTCCCAGTGCACAATAAAAGTCCTCCCCAGTGATGACTGGTTAAAACTCGGTGCATGGATGCGTGTGAGTAATAAAGTTGTCAGTCTCTTCATTGAATAGGGTTGCAACTAACGATTATTTTCATAGTTGATTAATGTCGACTATTGTCTTGATTAATTGATTTAGTTGTTTCGATAATAAAATGGTGAATGTTTCCCAAAGCCCAAGATGACGTCCTCAAATGTCTTGTTTTGTCCACAACTCAGAGATATTCAGTTTACTGACTTAGAGGAGTAAAGAAACTATTACAGAAAATATTACAGAAAATATTCACGTTTAAGAAGCTGGAATCAGAGAATTTAGATTTCTTTTCCTAAAAAATTACTCAAACTGATTAATCGATTATCAAAATAGTTGGCGATTAATTAAATAGTTGATAACTGGGTTGTCAAAGTTAACGTGATAATAACACGTTAACGCAAATTTGTTTTAATGCCACTAATTTCTTTAATGCAACTTGCAATTTTCAGTTTTAAAGTTAGAGTGAAGATACTGGCATCATATGACACTAGAAAACCTAAAGAATCCATTGGTACCATGTCGTACTAGCTTGTCATGAAGTAGGTTAAATAACGTTCCAAACTTGCGCTCAATTTTTGTGAGAAAAAAGTGGTATGGTCATTTTCAAAGGGGTCCCTTGACCTCTGACCTCAAGATATGTAAATGAAAATGGGTTCTATGGGTACCCACGAGTCTCCCCTTTACAGACATGCCCACTTTATAATAATCACATGCAGTTTGGGGCAAGTCATAGTCAAGTCACCACACTGACACACTGACAGCTGTTGTTGCCTGTTGAGCTTGAGGGTTTCTGGACAATATGTGTCATTGTTTTGTGTTGTTAGTTGATTTCCAGTAATACGTATATACTGTACATACATTTGCATAAAGCAAGCATATTTGCCCACTCCCATGTTGATAAGAGTATCAAATACTTGACAAATCTCCCTTTAGGGTACATTTTGAACAGATAAAAAATGTGTGATTAATTTGTGATTAAAATAATTAAATATATTAATCAATTGACAGCCCTATTGACAACTAATCGATTAATCATTGCAGCTCTATTATTGAGTATTGAATCAACATCGTAATGTCAGCCCTCCTGCTGCTACAGCATCCATTTCGCACTTTGCATCAGTCGAGACATTTTTAATCACAGCTTTCACACTGCTACTATTACAGTGGGCTGTATGTCTTTTAAATGAATTAATTCAGTTTGCAAAATTAATAAAAGGAGAAACTCAACATTCATTTTTGATTATTTTCACATTTTGCTTCGTTTCTTGACTGTAAAGTGCTGACATTTTCAATTAAGGAGCACATATGCTCTTTGAGGCTACAATGAGACGTTACCTTTAGATTTTTGAGTTTGACTGATCAGTTCTTGTTTTGTTGAGTTGTAGATTTGTTGGCAGTTCATATGGCCTACATTCATATGCAGATTGTAACCAAATCTACTTTTGTTCTCCTGCTGATTCCACTTTAGACAGAATTTCCTTGTTTGGCATATCAAAGAACTATCTCCCCTCTGACTCCCCCCTCTATGTAGCAGCATGTAAACTCCTGCTGAACCCATCATGCAGACTCAGAGCACTCCTCTCGTCATCATTAGCACACTGCTGCCAAGAAGTCGCCGCCATGGAAACAACTGTGCCTTCAGATAGATGGAGTCAGTGACAGTGGCACACTGTCTCATTCATTTGGCAATGAATTTTTCATCAAACCCCCATATGTGCTTCACCACAGTGCAGTACAGAACAGGTTGTGGAGGTTTGGGAAAATCCGCTGCCTTGTGACCTTTAGCTGACTGGCTTCCCCCTGTTCTCTGTGACAATGTAGAAAGGTCAGCTTTATACTGTCGTCTGTCTTTTGGAAACACGTGTCATTCACGAGCATGTCTGCTGCCTCGGGCTTAAGAGCTTCATGTAGGTTTACTTTGTTTTTATTCTCAGTGAAAAAATATTATCCATTACAGTTCTGCACAATTACATATTAACATAGGAATGAAACATAAATAGATAATTGGATTCATAGCAAATCAAATAACTGCACATCCATCTATCTACTAGGGGTTAGAGGGAGGGGTAAGTTAGAGGCTGAAGCAGGAAAAGCCAACACATATCAGCATTGATTCATGGAGAGACCTTGGTCTGGTCAGCTAACATTACTGCCAAGCAGGTGAAATATAGAGTGATATTGTGGTTTTAGCTGACGTGTGTCGCCTCACTGTTTTGAGCGATGCTCGTTCATGTCTATTTAGAGCGAGCAAGCGCGAGCCCGACGCTGACTTTCGTTGACTTAACGGCCACAGGTGTCGCTGTTAACAAGCATTTCTGAAAGTTACAAATAGTCCCTTTAAAAAAACAAAAAAACAAAATCATATTTAAATTCCTAGCTTTGCAGAGCCCTTCGGCACTAAACAATAGCCACATTTAATATATGACCTTGCTGAAATGGCTCCACTGCTCTTTTACCTAAATGTTAATGTTTTATATCTCATAAAAGTGAATATTCTTTCATGATGACTGTGAAGGTGGTGTTGTTACCACGTCTATGAAACACTGCAGGAAAACTCTATATTGTAAATTAGTTAATTAGTAACATGCTCCATTATCTACATTGTGTAAACTGTCTCCGGCTTCACCACACAGCATCAAAAACAATACAAGACAAACAGCAGGGACACAGCATCAACAAACAAGATTAAAAAAAAAACACAAAACATAAATCCCAGATTAAGATTATACTGTGTCTTTTTGAGCGTTATACAAAAATTTATAGGACGCCTGCCATATTTAGTTATATTTGCACGCTAAGACTGGTGTTCTAGATGAATGAGAAAGCATTTTTGAATGACACAATCCAGTAGGCGTGGTGTGTGTGTGTGTGAGTGTGTGTGATCATGTGGGATGACCATGTTAAAACCTTGGCCAGACTTCAACAGTCCTGCAGTGTGATGACTCAGAGGGATTACTGTAGGAGCCAACCACCACAAGTGTTTACCTGAGTGAGACAGGTTTATGCGTGCACATAACTGACTTGTCTGTTTCAGAGTTATTTCCCCTCGACATATTGGTGCACTTGTTTGTTGTGAAGGAGTCTCTGCATTCTTAATGGATCACTGATTGTAGCTTTGGCAAACAGAGCGAGTTTCTGCGTCAGTAACCTCTGGGTGATAATCAATGAAGTCTCGCGGAGCAGTGAAGGCACTCGGCACTTAAATGGCGGCATTACACAGTGACAGTCTGACTAATTTGTTTCCTTGGAGACACTCAAAGTCCAATTGACGGTGCTCGTGTGTAAGTTTGATAACTGCTGGTGTTATCTGAGGCTTCAAATCTTGTCTTGATTGTGCCCTTATTGTAATTCATAGAGGCCACTGTTTGCAATTTGAATCTCTGAGTATGTTTTTGGCAATATTCCCATTTTGTCCTTCATGTGTGCATTCATTGTAGCTTTACCCACAACCCCCCTCTCTTGTAAGTGGCTCAGGGTGAGCAAGTGTCGGGACCCTGCCGAAGGAAAGGTTGTGTTTGGCGGATAAACTGCTCAACTGGCCCAGCCTTGGCCATCTGCCTGACCCACTGAGCCTCTCTTTGTGCTCCCCAGCCCCATACAAACAGCTTTCATTACCAGGCCACACCACTTGTCTTTTAAATCAGCAGAGCACTCCAGCAGGCAGCACGGCCAGCTAGAGACAGCAGACACCTGATGGCAACCCTGGCTGTTTTGTGTCAAATATGGACCTGAAACAAAGCCAGTTTTGGTTATTAAAAATGTCATCGTCCTGGTCACAGGTCATTTCAGAGAGAGAGCGCTCCTATTGGCTGTTCATTCAACGGAGGCAGCTGTCAATCACTTGCAAACTCTGATGAAACGGTCAAACTAGGCAGCGCTGATCAAATATAAATCAGTATTCTGTTACGTTAATGCCTATTTCTCACCTCAAATGTTTTCAGAAACATCTTGTAGTGTACTTGTTCAGAAGGTGCAGCAGTTGAACCCAAAAGCATCCCCTCACCTGCCCATGCATTGTTCACATGCACGGACCAATAGGCTGTGACTTGGCGCATGGTCATCACATGATCAGAGAGTGCTGTGATTCCAATCACCTTCTGCGCCGATCACAAACCTCATCTGTCCTCCAACTCAGCTCAGCATCAGTGTTGCACCTTTTTGGACTCTTCTCTCTTTATTTATTGATATGGTCTTTCCTGTGCGTCCATGAGAAAGTGAGTATTTGTTATAGTTGTCTGTTGTTTATTATCTGCATCACTATAATAATTCTAAAATCACTTGTATCATGTTATAATGCTCATGCTCGTGTTCTATAATAGTTTGAATGATAAGTTGTGTGTTTCTGTCAACAATCATTAAGTTAGAGTAGCGAAGTGAACGGGCATATGCGGCCGTCATTAAGGGACCGTCGCACAATTCCTCATATCACCCTCTGTGTGCACTATGCTTATAGTACTGCAAGAGAGTCTGTTATTTGTTAACACTCCCTTATTAGTTAAGAAGGCTGTGTTCTCCTCCTTTTTACTCCTGTTTAAAATGTTTAACTTTCATTTAATTATGCTTGCATGTGTATGTCTTACAATACTGTTTATTATTACTACATGTTACTAATGCCTGCATATGTTTCTATTTTATTTTCTGTATTTAGTAACCACACTATTCACAAAAGGATTACAAACCATCTTCAATTAATAAATGAGTGGTATCTCAAAGAGAGTGTGTGTGACCTGGACTAATTGATACATCACCATCATCTACCTGTTCTTACCGGACAACCTGTGGAGATTGTAAATGACATTCATAGAACCATCATCTAAGGGTTCATTCATTCAGCATCACTAAGGTCACAAGTTTGGTATTCCTTACACCAACGCCTATTTTACAATACCCTATCCCTTCATAAACTTTTATCAATGTAAAAACATAGTAAATGAAAAGTATTATGCCCTAAATACTCACAGTACACACACAACACTCGACTAGTCAGACCGTGTTCATCTATAGAGCGTTTAACAAAAGGAAAAGCCGACAGGTAACATTATTCGGCATATATTGATATCAAAACAGTCAACGGGAGCTGGAACAAATATATAAACACACTCCATGACAAACGGTTCATAACGTTAACTCTATTACGTCCTTATTTCCTGAGTAACTTATATGTTAAGAGATTAATAACAACGTAAGGAAAGCGTATTTTAGTTTCAAGTGCTGATCAACTTAGTTATCCAGCAATTTGGATCACTCACCGGCTGCCAGTCTATAACCCAGGTTTAAAAAAAGAAATGAAGGAGGAAAAAGAAAAAGTGATGTCCCAGGGGTGTTTCTTCGCAGTTGCGGATCGCGTCTTATGCCGTAATAGGGTGTCTGTTCTCCAGGAATACAGCCGCCTTCGCCGGGGTATTGAACCCGAGCCTGGTTCTATCCACAGTCACCCAGAGCTTGGCAGGGAAGAGTAGGCTGAAATGGCCCCCCGCTTTTCTCAGCTGGGCCTTGACCGGCGTGAAGGCGGTTCTCTGTCTGGCTACTTCGGAGCTGTAGTCCGCGTAAATGTGGACCTCGGAGCCCCTGTAGGAAAGTGGGCATTTCTCTCGTGCAAGTTGCATTATCCGCTGCTTCATCTGGAAGTGGTGAATACAGGCTTTGAAGGGGCGAGGGGCTCCATCTCGTCTCCTCTGGATGGCCACCCTGTGCGCCCTGTCAACGGTTATTGGACGAGGGAAAGTGTCGGCACCAAATATTTCTCCCAGACAGGATTCAATAAAAGAAGTTGGTTGGGTGCCCTCAGCTCTCTCAGGTATGCCTGTAATACTGATGTTGCACCTCCTGGATCTGTTCTCGAGGTCGTCGACTTTAAGCTTCAGTTGCTCATTCTCCTTCACCAGGCTGCCGGTGATAGATTCTAGCGTAGTTATTCTCCCCTGGTAGTCGTCCATAGACGTTTCAATGGCCTGAATTGTCTGATCGTGTCTGGCGATATTAGCGTGGTTGGATGAAATTTGCGCTGCTAGGTTTGTAATAATTCGCTCCTCCATGCCGGCTAGCAGTTTCTGTATATCAGCCAGAGATACAGCCGGGTTATTGCCACTGTCACCGTGCGCGGAGTCCTTGCTAGCTAGCAGGTCAGATGCTAAGCCGCCATCTTCTCTGCCGTCGCCCTCATTTTCGCCTTTTTTACCTTTCGGTTTGCCCATGTTTAATCAAAACAGTGGACACCAGATCAGAGGACAGTTTTAGATGTGGGTCTTCCGAGCTTTAGACGGGCAAATTAGATAACAAATGTCCAACAAATGTCAAATGATGACAGAGCTCTTCCAACTTGCTGCCTACTCCGCCATTCGCCAAACTGGAAGCCACCTATTTTCCCTTTTGTTCTCAGATGTTTGATTTGATGAGTAATCATACTACCTCATCTCTGGCGCTGTCGTTACATACTGCAATTGTTTTTAAATGTCTGCTAATTTTGTAATGTATTTATGGTATCGTATTGTGTTGTATTGTGTTGTACTGTTGTGCTTGCTGAAGTATCGTATTGATAATATTTCTAGTTTGTAATAACCTGCCCAGGGCTACGGACGAAAATGAGCTCGTTAGTTAACTCTGGCACATTTACATCGAAGTAGAAACTGAAATGTTGATTATTTTGCACTGTCCCTGGTAAATAAATAAATAAATAATAAATGCACCAAAACTGGCAAATAGCTCTCCTGATTTGTTTAAATGTACAAATTGCCCTTCTTTTGGTTTTAAGTTGTAAATACATGAATAAGAGTAAAGCAGTTCAAAACTGTCCAAAAAGTGAATGTGTGAAGTTTAGTTGGAGGCTGTTATCTGATGCCTCCTTCAGACTCTCACTAGCTGAGCTACATATTTAAAGCTGTTTTGTTTTGCACAGACAGAACAAACTTAGTGACTTTAAAGTAGCAGCTGCATAATGATTATTTTAATGTTACCAGACTGGCCTTTTTTATTACTTATTATTATTTAAGATAAGATAAGATAAGATAAGATATTCCTTTATTAGTCCCACAGTGGGGATATTTGCAGTGTACAGCACCAAAGGGGGATAGTGCAGAAACAAGAAGTATCAGTAAAAACAAAAATCAAGGTACAACACAGCACAGTGAGAATTTAAGAAAAATGTGTATATTTTCTCTGTAACTTTCAAGACTCCAGTATGCCAAGAGTGCAAGTACATTACACATTTTACACAGTTACATAGTTTTACAGTACATAAGTAGGTGTTTCAGGCAGTTCAGGAGCAGTGTCTCTGTGTGGGGAGGAACTCCCTTTGGTGTGTACTTTGGGCTTTGTAACTTTGCAGACCTTTTACATGCACAAAAAACTATAGCCTATAACGCACTAAAGGAAAGGGAAAAAAGCACAAACACATAATATGTCCTCTTTAATGTTGTTTTATTGTTTTAGTCTTTGACAGTTTAACACTGCAATGTCACATCTTTCAGTTACTGCTTATTATTCTGACCATTATGAATTATTCGTCACTCATAACATGTTGAAAATCTCTTTATATAATGCCTCAAATGTCCTTTGATTTACAAGATTGGGGATAGGTTCCTTTAATGAGTCTTAAATTAGAATATTTAAGACTTAAAGCTTCAGTAGGCAGTATATTTTTGGCATCATTGGGCAAAAATTCCATAATAAGGCTTTGGAAAATCTAGCCTGTGACGGAAGACTTTGACCAATCACAGGTCATTTCAGAGAGAGAGCGTTCCTATTGGCTGTGCTCTGGTCATGTGACTAGAACTTGGCGTTCCTTCACCAGATTTTACAATGTACGACCAAACGGTCAAACTAGGTAGCGCTGATCAAATGTGAATCAATATTCTGTTGCATTAATGCGTAGTTCTTTCATCAAATGTTTTCAGAATCATCTTGTAGTGCACGCTGTAAAATGAGAAAGTTCCTCTCTAACTGCCTCACAAACTTTCTCATTTTACAGCTAAACCGTACACTACAAGATGATTCTGAGAACATCTGATGAGAAAAATAGGCATTAACGTAACAGAATATTGATTCATATTTGATCAGCGCTGCCTAGTTTGACCGTTTGGTCGGAGTTCGCGAGTGATTGACAGCCGGCTCTCATGGACGGCAGCTGGATAGCAGACTTCAGATCAGCTCTTACTGCTTGTTTTCCTCCGGTCTGTAAAATCTTGCAGATGCTGTTAGGAGCACCGGAGGACACGATTTTTTTCAGGTTACCTGTTTCATGTACTACTGTCACAATATAGTGATTTTTTTATAAAAATAACTTTTTTTAATCATATTTGCTCCAATCTTGCATTTCAGCTTTAATCATTAATGTAAGAGCAGAGTGATGAGCATAAACAACATTTAGCATTTTACATCGGCCATTTAAGGATCAAATTCAGCTGTTTCATCCTTTAATGTAGCTCATTCCATTATTCTATGGCCCTTTTAACCTGAATCATAACGTGAAAATAATCAAAATATGCCATTTGTGTTTGTGTTCCCTGGTGCAAAGCAAAATTCCCTTTCATCCAGCAATTATTTAACTGTCACAAAATATATGAAAGGATTTGTAATGTGGTTATTATAATGTTAAATTTGATCAAGCACATTTAAGCATGTACTCATCTTTCTGTGGTTCTGCATTTGAATTTGTTCATATGCATTCATGCTCACAATTAACAAATGAAGAGAAGCAGAATTTACATGAATCCAAAAAAATAGAAATCTAAACATGATTGTAAGTCATATATACTGTATATACATGTATTCATACACACGTGCACCCATACATTCTCATACACATTTACAAATAAAACCATGCACTTACATACAACCATGTACGCATTTTAAAACAGCACTTTCACACTAAAAAGAAAAACAAGCAGAATAAACCCCAAGAACTGCAACCATCCATTTCTTGTTCCCTTCAGGTGTGGACTGCACAACCTGACTGATGTAGCCTAGGGTAGGGCAGGGTTGCTGCTTTCGGCCTGTTTGTTCATTTGCAGTGACACAACAATCTTCAAGGCCAATAAACAAATTAAATTACAAATAATAATAAAAAACACATATGGACGGAGCTAATAATCACATATCTGACTCTGTCAACTGGTAAAACATTTGACATTATTGTTTTTTAGCTGGTTTAAATTCCTGAGTCATGTCTGACTGCTGCCATCTGCTGTAAACTGCAGCCAAACACAGATCATTCAAACCCAGCTTGCTGCATAAAATAAGATTTATTAATAGTTGTGCAGCAGTTGCAAGAGTGCAAAACAAAATGTACACAATGTCAGAAATGTTAACAGCTTAGCTTGCAATGTGTTGTGTGGAATAACATTTGAAATATATTCAGTAATGACTAGTGAATTATAAGGTAGGTGTAGATAAACACACCAGCAGTCCATTTCTGGTAACTTTTGTTAAGGGAATGATTCAGAAACTTTTCCTGCTTCCCAGAATGCATCAGTTGTTTTCTGAGCTGATGGCAACTATTTGATTCCCTGAGACATCATTGATCATTATGGATAATTACCTCCCTTACTAAACTAAACAGTATTGTTTAAGGTTGAAATCACGTGGGGATGGTAATCATCGTCTCATCTCTCCTATAGTTTTATAACTTCAACCTGCTGGTGACAACAGGCCTTTAGATAACAGATGGTAGATAACCGCCTGCTGCTACAATACAGCATTAATAGTTTCAGTGGCAATTAACAGCTTGTGATGACTGCAGTGTGTTTCACTGGCCCTGCAGAGCTTCACCATAAAACTATTTCTCTATCTCTTATTGTCTCTAAATGTACTTGAAGCAGTTCAGCATACTTGATGAAGTTGTTGTACTTGCATTATTCAATGCACTTATTTCAAGTTGCTTCAGATAAACACGTCAACTAAATAGATGTAATGTAATGTAATGTAGTGCCAAATTATTAAAGCTGCTTATGTTTGGCCACTAGTGGGCAGAATAACTCCAAAACAAGATGACAGACTCACAGCCCTGATATATTACTACTACCAAAATGATTAAGGCTCACATATTAGCAAACATACTAATCTACTAATAAACTTGCTCTTCCTTTAGGTCTATTTGGTCTTGACCATTTCCTGAGAAAATATCTGGCTCTTTAACTAGCTGCTAACTTTGTCTGTTGTTTGGTGATGGGCAGGTCAGTGTATGAGCTTGAAGTGAGTGTATCAGAGCTTGTTTGCTGTACTTATAGGAATAATTCACCCCCAAAATGACCATTTGTATATCAATTACTCACCCTGTGTTACCTTGAATTATTGAAGAAAACTTTTTCTCTCATGCCTCCAATGTAAACGAAGTATCAAAAGACGGAGAAAAGTCTTGATGAATTGAAATAAATGGAGCTGATCCCAGCTGACATTGGGTGAAGGCGGGGTACACCCTGGACAGGTGAAGATGGGGTACACCCTGGACAGGTGAAGGCGGGGTACCACCTGGACAGGTCTACAGACTATCACAGGGCTGACACATAGAGACAGACAACATTTCACACTCACATTCACACCTACGGGCTCATGCAGGACTATATTACTAATATACCTAGTAGCATAAAACATTAAAAATAAATAAATATAAACATTAAAATGCTCTTGCATGTATTCATCAGTGATAAAAATGGAATAATATAATATTCTATAATAATATAACACTGTGAAACTTTTACTTTTTTTACTTCAAGTACATTTTGATGTACTTGAATTCGGGGCTTTTACTTATAGGCCTAATGGAGTGTTTTTTTGACCAGGGTATTTCTATTTGAAGTACTTCTTAACTGGGTTTATTAGATCACTGAGACCTGAACCAAACAACCCAAACAATGAGTTAAAAGAGGCTAATAGCTCTTGGTGATAATTCTCTGTTTATTAGTCGGTACAAGTGAATCTTCTCACATTACACATTATACAGTAGCCATTTGATTAATTAACAGGAAAGAAAATTGATTTGGGGACTTTTGAGTGCTAAATTAACCAGATTTTAAACAAATTTGACTTTGTCCAACAGCTTAATTTAGGCCCAACAGGAGAAACTATTCTAACCCCAGAGTAGATCCAGACCATGTTTCATGGCTCTGTATGCTGATGTGGTTGTGTCACCAGGGCCCACACTTCCGCTGTAAGAGAAGCTGCGTGCACAGACACAAAGTTACTGGAATTTCTCCTCTCTAATATTGATTTTCGGTGGGGTTTTGCAAATGTTTACATGACTAGCAAGAGACATACAATGCTTTTTCAAATGATCCCCTCCCCTCGCTATCTGCTCAGTGCATTAGAGGCCAGCAGACAGGCAGGATGTGAGCCAGCCGGTAAGCTGCAGAGAGACAGAAAGGCTGTTGGGGATTCTCTGGTGGTCGGTCCGTCACTGTCTAAACTGTTGCAGCTCCTCTTTCAGTGTGTTGGACACTGTTTGAGCAGTGGTCAAATTTGGTTCAACCGAAATCACTTTGTTTCCTATCATGAAGGAGTATACTGTCGTTGGATATGAGGTCATGCTTCAAGAAAGAGCTCCCAAAAGTACACGATTATATCCTTGGTTAATCAATAATCCGCCTGCGGTTCACAACACAGCGAACCACACAGCTGGTCTTTGGTCTGTATCTTCTAATGGTAGTCAGCTCAAGTATAATTAAGAAAGACCTCAGACAACCACTCCTCCATGAAAGACAGTGTTATTATGTTGAGTACTTCTACTAGAAATGTGCTGATCAGTGTGGTGGCTGCTGACACAGATAGCTGTACTTAAGTACAATTTTAAAGACCATTTTTTAGGGCTTTTATTAGTGTAGCTTGAGATTGACAGGAAAGGAGGGAGAGAGAGGCAAAAATGTTTGAGGTACTTGTACGTTACTCAAGTTATTTCATTTTATGCTAACTAACTCTTCTGCAGTGTGGAGTGTGCGCGCATGCACGTTTGTGGAGTGAAAGAGTGAGAACGAGCGCGGTGTGTGAGTAAAGGCAGGCAGGCAGTGGAAAAGAGTACAGCAGAGACTCCGGTCCTGGAGACCAAAGCTACGGTCTCCCCCGCGTCCTCCAACCGCGGCCAACACTGTTTAACAGACAGGCTTCACTAGATACAACCAAGAGGTTTTGGTGCTTCCGTGTAGTTTGTGTTGGAGTCTGAGTCTGAACAGCGTAGACACATGCGAGCGTGCATGGGACACCAACCCCCAATGATATATACATGTAAGAAGTTACAAATGGTCCCTTTAAGTATATTTTTGATGCTAATACTGTTGTACTATTACAACTGCCTTCAGCTCACCACAAACTGTGACTAAACTTTTCTTGCTAATTCTGGTCTGAGTACGGTCTAAAGGCCTGAAACCAGCGGGTAACTCTGGGGTTTGAGAAGTGAAGCCAACACTGAAGAGCCTTAAACCTGCATTCTTTTGAGCAGCCAGCAGGGGGCGACTCTGGTTCTATAGAAGTCTCTGAGAAAATGAGCCTACTTCTCTCTTGATTTATTACCTCAGTAAACATTGTAAACATGAGTTTATGGTCTCAATCGCTAGTTTCAAGTCTTCTTCAATACAGCATGATGTTCATTTAGTAAATTATGGTCCCATTTAGAGTCAGATAGACCATAAAGCAGGGGATGCTTTACCGTAGCGTTGTCCGATCTTGGAGTTGTCCCTGTTTTCGTTTTAAAACTTTAACCCTATCACAGTGCGTTTTCAGTTTATTAAAGTTAATTAGAACATTTTGGTCACCTTAAAATGTCTTATTGAGCATTTGGTTGTGCTTAGCTCCACACTCTCATGTCACTTCTGGTTGCAAAAAACCAAGATGGCGACAGCCAAAAAACGGCAGTCCACAAACAAATGGGTGACGTCACGGTGACTACGTCCACTTCTTATATACAGTCTAATACCTGAAACATACCTTTCATATACATGTTTCATGACACTTTCATTTATTGCATTCAAAAATGGGTGACATGAAGTGCTTCACATGAGGCAAGCATGAGCTGTATTTGTTTTTGACTGTATAGCAGCAGGCAGCACAGGGGTTGTGCTTTGATTTTTTTGTTGTAGTTCAGTCTTTTACAGCGTTCATTGGCAGCTCAGTTTGGTGAGACTTTTGCTGATTCACTCTCTAGAGGACTCACCTGTCTTCATTCCAAAGGAACGTCAGTCAAGTCAAGTCAATTTTATTTATATAGCCCAATATCACGAATCATAGATTTGCCTCAGGGGGCTTTACAATCTGTACAGGATACAACACCCTCTGTCCTTAGACCCTTGATCCGGATAAGGAAGAAGTAACCATACTCTGATACGCCAGTGCACAAGCTTCAGCACTGCATCCTGACCAGCTACATTATGTTTCTTGACTGACCTTGACCTCTGACCTCTAACCCCTCCTAAGGGGTGACAGGAAAAAGAACTTCCTTTCTACAATCAATACAGTGTACATTATTACTCTGTTGAATAACACAGTAACCTTCTGCACAGACCAGAATAAAAGGATTTACATTGAAGAAGGTGGTAGACCTGCTACCCTATTCTAATACTGTACCTACACCTCAGCAGTGTTTTACTGACGATATCTGCAGGTATTGAGATGAATGTCAGCGATTAAACACAGAAAGAGTCAAACAGATATTAGATTACATCATGAGTCACACACGCATCATGAAGAGTTAGATCAGTTGTCAGATCATGACTCGCGTCTAGGGATCCTCCAGATGATAAGTCGAATCCACTGGTGATCCGAGAGGTGAAATGGCGTCGGAGAGTGAGCAGGCAGGTAAGTAACTAAGGGAATGGATCTGAGGCGAGGTGGAACGGCGTGGAAGAGTGAGCAGGCAGGTAAGTAGCAGGAAGCAGAGACAGCTGGCAGGTGAACAGACCTGAACGAAGAGCAAAGCAAGGTGAGTCAAAAATCCCAAAACAAGCGTAGACAAAGTAAAAAATTCACAACTAGGTAAGTGAGCCTGAATACGTCGAGTACCACTGAAGGCGACGGAACAGTCGGGCAATAACTGGCAGGAAAACCGCAGTTGATATACTGCAGGTGAGTGTCTTGGTAGGATAATTTATGTCAGCTGCTCCAGCAGCGCCCACCCAGGAGGAGGAGGAGGAAGACCACACCTCCCAACACACAGACAGACTAGACAGACAGGGGAAAAACACACAGGAGACAAAAGGGCAGGGAAACAGAGGAAACACTGAGAAAACTAGACTGCCAGGTGACATCATGACCGTTAGTTAGTGTTAGGGTTAGTTAGTGTTGGAATTAGTTAGCGTTAGTGTTAGTTAGTGTTAAAGTTAGTTAGTGTTAGGGTTAGTAAGTGTTAGGGTTAGTTAGTGTTAGTGTTAGTTAGTGTTAGGGTTAGTTAGTGTTGGGTTAGTTAGCGTTAGTGTTAGGATTAGTTAGTATTGGGTTAGTTAGTGTTAGTGTTAGTTAGTGTTAGGGTTAGTTAGTGTTGGGTTAGTTAGCGTAAGTGTTAGGATTAGTTAGTATTGGGTTAGTTAGTGTTAAGGTTAGTTAGCGTTAGTGTTAGGATTAGTTAGTATTGGGTTAGTTAGTGTTAGGGATAGTTAGTGTTAGGGTTAGTAAGTGTTATGTGTAGTTAGTGTTGGGTTAGTTAGTGTTGGGGTTAGTTAGTGTTAAGATTAGTTAATGTTAGGGTTAGTTAGTGTTAGGGTTAGTGTTGAGATTAGTTAATGGTAGGGTTAGTTAGTGTTAGGGTTAGTTAGTGTTAAGATTAGTTAATGTTAGGGTTAGTTAGTGTTAGGGTTAGTGTTGAGATTAGTTAATGGTAGGGTTAGTTAGTGTTAGGGTTAGTTAGTGTTAGGGTTAGTTAGTGTTGAGATTAGTTAGTGTTAAGATTAGTTAATGTTAGGGTTAGTTAGTGTTAGGGTTAGTGTTGAGATTAGTTAATGGTAGGGTTAGTTAGTGTTAGGGTTAGTT
>CAKAOI010051957.1:0-13801 GCA_916701655.1 Sebastiscus albofasciatus
GTTCACGTCGCGCCCCCTCGTCAGTACACATCTGGATGTGACCATTTACCAAAAATGATAAACATTAATTTACTTTAACAACTAACAGTGGACATTTTCTACAGTGTCTTTAAGAAACAAGTCTTTTGTGACTGCAGACTAAATTTAGTTCAAGAAACATGAAAATATGAACAAAAGGACAATAACAACTTTATGGAAGTAAGTTATGTTTGTACATAAATCAGGTTCAATTGTTAATTAAACATATAAGATCTGTAACAGAGAGTCAGTGAACTGACCTGAGAGTCTCCAGTCTACAGTGTTGACTCTCCAGAAAACCACACAGCATCTTCACTCCTGAATCCTTCAGCTCGTTTCCACTCAGCTCCAGGTATCTCAGATGGGAGGGGTTGGACTTCAGAGCTGAGGCCAGAGGAGCACAGCTGGTCTTTGACAACCTGCAGCTCCTCAAACTGAATAAAGAATAAATGATGTAACTTTAGAAGACAACGTTCCTGTTTGAAATCATTCAATGTTTAATAATCTGTTCAGAGCTGAAGAAGGTTTATAACTTAGACGTTTAGAAAATGTAAACTCCAAACCCCTGAAGGATACATAAAAACTGTAAAATACAAAAAGTGAAACAGAGGTCTCATTATTATTAATATTAATGACACTGTGCTGCTACGTCTATAAAGATGTAGTGACTTCACCTCTTAAACTTTGACAGGTCCACCAGTGGATCCATCTATACAAACTCATGTTGTCCAGCCAAACACAAATAAAAACCACAGAAATTGATTCAAGATTCAACTCGAGATCTCAAAGTTTCCAAAGATGTCAAATATGCCAGGATGGATTTTGGGGAAATGTGAACAAAAGATATATAAGATAAGACATCTACAACATATATATTTTAGGAATAGTGGAGTCATAAAATGAAAGCATCTTCAGTTTAAAATATTCAACCAGTATAAGCATCATAAAGCTTCATATTTTCATTTAGAAAAAGCAAATACTTAATATATTTGTTATTGTCTGATAGCTGAAATAGAGATTATTTATTTAATCTTCATATTTATGTATTTTTATTATAATTTCTTGGGAAAAAAGAGAAACATGACAAATCAAGAGTTGTGATATATTAACGTTTTAAAAGTGCAGCACAACATTGCTCTGCCACAGTCAATTGACTAAACCACCGAAGAAGAAAATGTACTTCAGCATTAAGATACTCAGTGTGTATCAGTATAATATCAGCCTTATGTCTGCAGTTTAGTGTCACCACAACTTTCACATCGTATTAATCTCAGTACAGAAGTAAAAAATGGTGTCTGACCTCAGAGTCTCCAGTCTACAGTGTGGATTCTCCAGAAAACCACACAGCAACTTCACTCCTGAATCCTGCAGGTTGTTTCCATTCAGCTCCAGTTCTCTCAGATGGGAGGGGTTGGACTTCAGAGCTGAGGCCCGAGAAGCACAGCTGATCTCTGACAAACTGCAGCGACTCAATCTGAATAAGGAATAAATGATGTAACTTTAGAAGACAACGTTCCTGCTTGAAATCATTCAATGTTTAATAATCTGTTCAGAGCTGAAGACGGTTTAGAAAATGTCAACTCCAAGCACCTGAAGCCAACAGGATGCAGGTTAAAAACTGTAAAATACAAAAAGTGAAACAGAGCTCTCATTAATATTAATGACAACGTGCTGCTACTTCAATAAAGACTCAGTGACTTCACCTCTTAAACTCTGACAGCTCCACCAGTGGATCCATCTATACAAACTCATGTTGAGCAGCCAAACACAAATAAAAACCACAGAAATTGATTCAAGATTCAACTCAAGATCTAAAAGTTTCCAAAGATGTCAGGATGGATTTTGGGGAAATGTGAACAAAAGATATATAAGATAAGACATCTACAATATATATTTTAGGAATAGTGGAGTCATAAAATGAAAGCATCTTCAGTTTAAAATATTCAACCAGTATAAGCATCATATAGCTTCATATTTTTTTTTAGAAAAATAGAATTTAGAAAATGTACCCTAGCATTAAGATACTCAGTGTGGATCAGTATAATATCAGCCTTATGTCTGCAGTTCAGTGTCACCACAACTTTCACATCATACACTGCTCAAAACAATGAAGGGAACACTTAAATCACACGTCAGATCTTGATGAACGAATTATTCAAATTGAAAATCTTTACTGACGTACATTGTGTAATTTGTTGAGAACAAAATTATGTAACAACGGTCGATGGAAACCAAAATCATCAACCCATTGAGGGCTGGATTCAAAATCACGGCGAAAATCTAAGTAAAAAATTTAAATCACAGTCTGATCCAACTTGCGTGAATTTCATCACGGCAACTCATAATGTGACTCAGTAGTGTGTGTGGCCCCCGCGTGCCTGTATGCACTCCCGACAACGTCTGGGCATGCTCCTGATGAGTGGGCGGATGGTGTCCTGGGGGATCTCCTACCAGACCTGGATCAGGGCATCAGTGAGCTCCTGGACAGTCTGTGGCGGTACTTGGCGGTGTCGGATGCACCGATACATAACATCCCATAGGTGCTCAATTAGATTTAGGTCAGGGGAACGTGAGGGCCAGTCAATGGCATGAATGCCTTCGTCATCCAGGAACTGCCTACACATTCTGGCCACATGAGGCTGGGCATTTTTCTGCAGCAGGAGGAACCCAGGGCCCACTGAACCAGCGTAAGGTCTAACAATCGCTCTGAGGATTTCATCCCGGTACCTAACAGCAGTCAGGGTACCGTTGGCTAGGACATGGAGGTCTGTGCGACCCTCCGAGGATACGCCTCCCCAGACCATCACTGATTCCACCACCAAACCGGTCATGCTGGATGATGTTACAGGCAGCATAACGTTCGCGACGGCGTCTCCAGAATCTTTCACGCCTGTCACGTGTGCTCAGTGTGAACCTGCTCTCATCTGTGAAGAGAACGCGGCGCCAATGGCGGACCTGCCAATTCTGGTGTTCTCTGACGAATGCCAATCGAGCTACACAGTGCTGGGCTGTGAGCACAGGTCCCCCTAGAGGACGTCGGGCCCTTATGCCACCCTCATGGGGTCTGTTTCTGACAGTTTGGTCAGAAACGTGCACTCCAGTAGCCTGCTGGAGGTCATTTTGTAGGTCCCCGGCAGTGCTCCTCCTGTTCCTCCTCGCACATAGGAGCAGATACCGGTCCTGCTGTTGGGTCGATGCCCTTCTACGGCCCTGTCCAGCCCTCCTCGTGTGACGGCCGGTCTCCTGGTATCTCCTCCGTGCTCTTGAGACTGTGATGGGAGACACAGCAAACCTTCTTGCGACCGCACGTATGGATGCGCCATCCTAGATGAGCTGGACTACCTGTGCAACCTGATTGGGCTGCAGGTACCACCTCATGCTACAAGTAGTGACAAGGACACTAGCAGAACACAAAAGTACAGAAGAATCAGTCAGGAAGGATAAGGAGAGAGCAATTGCCTGTGGCCACCACATGCAACACAATTAGCCTTTTGGGGGGTTGTCTTGCCGTTGCCTCTCCATTGCACCTGTTGTCACTTTCATTTGCACCAAAGCAGCTGAAAGTGATTCACAATCACTTGTGCTTCCCAAATGGACAGATTGATATCCCTGAAGTTTAACTGACTTGGTTTTATACTGTGATGATTTAGTGTTCCCTTATTTTTTTTGAGCAGTGTATTAATCTCAGTACACAAGTAAAAAATGGTGTCTGACCTCAGAGTCTCCAGTCTACAGTGTGGACTCTCCAGAAAACCACACAATAGCTTCACTCCTGAATCCTGCAGTTTGTTGTTACTCAGATCCAGCTCTCTCAGATGGGAGGGGTTGGACTTCAGAGCTGAGGCCAGAGAAGCACAGCTGGTCTCTCTCAAACTGCAGTCACTCAATCTGAATAAAGAATAAATGATGAAGATAAATATCACTTTATCACAATCAGAGTTCAAGAAACATGAAAATATGAACAAAGGACAATAACAACTTTATGGAAGTAAGTTATGTTTGCACATAAATCAGGTTCAATTGTTAATTAAACATATAAGATCTATAACAGTAACACAGAGTCAGGGAACTGACCTCAGAGTCTCCAGTCTACAGTGTGGACTTTCCAGAAAACCACACAGCATCTCCACCCCTGAATCCTGCAGCTTGTTGTTACTCAGATCCAGCTCTCTCAGATGGGAGGGGTTGGACTTCAGAGCTGCGGCCAGAGGGGCACAGCTGATCTCTCTCAAACTGCAGTCACTCAATCTGAATAAAGAATAAATGATGAAGATAAAAATCACTTTATAATCCAATCAGATGTGTTCAGGTTTTAAATGTCTAGCTCAACATCACTGTGTCCTAATCAATGAGCTTTTCCCTAAAATGAGTAGAGTGACTTTGTCATTGTGTTATTGTGGATTATCATAATGTCAGCCTTCTACAGACATCATCCAAATGTCACCACAACATTCATACACCTGTTCATGTCAACACACATCAATAACATGCTGCTGATCTGTCAAGTCTGGAATTAGAGGATCAATATTAAATCCGACTTGTTGGACTTCATTACTTCATTTATTACATGGCCTTCTCCTTACTGTATCTGGTAGCTCATTAGGTTTATGTCATTTACAGGAAAGGTCCCCATTTGGTCAAGTGTGTCTTCAAACAACACCCACATGTCAAATAGAGTGCTACAGGAATGAGTCCTAAAACCCAGAAATGAGTTAGTATTTTAGCACTTCCTGTTCCCTCATCTGGAAGTCAATGGGTTTTTAGTTAGATGCCTGAAATAAGGTCTGTGGTTAAAGGTCCAGTGTGTAGGATCTGGCAGTATCTAGCGGTGAAGCCTCTTCTCTGTGCTAAGCGTGTTGGAGAGCTACGGTGGCCGACGTGAAAACGTGAATGTCCCTCTCTAGAGCCATCTGGAGGAGAGTCAGTGCATAGAGAGTGTGTGTACAAACTACATAAGCTACAGTCAGTGAACTGACCTCAGACTCTCCAGTCTACAGATTGGACTCTCCAGTCCAGCAGACAGTAGCTTAACTCCTGAAACCTGCAGGTTGTTGTTGTTACTCATGTCCAGCTCTCTCAGATGGGAGGGGTTAGACTTCAGAGCTGAGGCCACAACTTCACAGTGAGTAACTGAGAGTCCACAGCTAGAAAGTCTGTCATGACAGAAAAATTACAAAATGTTATTATGAAAGAGGAAAATTTATATTTACTTCATGCATTTGATGACTAAACAATTTGATATATACTTCTTTGATTAACATTTGCTCCTCACATCAGTGGTTCAGCTAATCTTATCTCACTGTTTAACGTGAAACAATAATTCTCATCCTTCTCTCTCAAACCTGCAGACTTTAAATATTTGTTCTTTAATCTTGCACATGAAGAGAGAACATGTAGTTACATTGAGGCTTCCCTAATGTACAGTCTGTCAGTGTGATCTGATCCTAGGTCTGTCTCCACAAAGTAAGCATGAGGCCTTCTTGATTAGAAAAGCACATTAAAACTCAGTGAATAAGTAATAATAATACAGTTGAGAAGGTTGACCTCTCTTTGTTAGCTACCTGCTGATCTTTTGTTGTTGTCATTGTTTTACCAGGTTCACATGTCGTCTCCATCACCCCAAAAAGATAAATAAGAAAAAACTCTAAAATGTAACAATTATCAGAAATAAAAAGAAGCGTGTTCATTAACTCGACAGCTAGAAACACAACCCACTGACACTTTTTTTAACTCAACATCTGAAACAGCTCAAGAACATCTGTGACAAAATACAACTGACATATTTATGTAATAAACATGTGGAACAGTTATGAGAATATTATATTTTAAGAATAATTTTATAGTGTGTATATTTGAAGAACTAAACTAGTAAACTACACTGATCTATAAAGTTAATCACATCTGGACTTACTCTGCTTTTCTGCAGTTCCTCACAGCTGGAATCAGTCTAAGTCGACCCTCTGGTGTTATGTTGTACTTCTTCAGGTCCAACTCATCCTGAACCTCGTCTGACATCTGCAGCATGTAGGCCAGAGCTGAGCAGTGGATCTCTGAGAGTTTCTTCTCTGATCTGTTCTCTGACTTCAGGAAATCTTGGATCTCCTGATGTACCCAGTGGTCGTTCATCTCCGTCAGACAGTGGAAGATGTTGATGCTTCTGTCAGGAGAGATATTATCTTCTTCATTTTTAGGTTGTTGATGACTCTCTGGATGATTCCTGAACTGTTGTTTGTCCGACCCAGCAGACCTCCTAAGAGTCTTTGGTTGGACTCCAGAGAGAGGCCATGAAGGAAGCGAACAAACAGGTCCAGGTGGCCATTTTTACTTTCAAGGGATTTCTCCATGGCTCCCATCAGGAAGTCATCCAGGGTTGAATGAACATATTTTTTTCCCAGGAAGGCCTCCAGTACCTCTGTGTTCTTGTTTGTGGAACAGTGGAACATGTAGACTGCAGCCAGAAACTCCTGAATGCTCAGGTGAACAAAGCAGTAGACTGTTTTCTGGAAGATCACACACTCTCTTCTGAAGATCTCTGTACAAACTCCTGAGTACACCGAGGCCTCTGTGACATCCAGACCACACCGCTCCAGGTCTTCTTGGTAGAACATGATGTTTCCTTTCTCCAGATGTTCAAACGCCAGCCTCCCCAGCTTCAGAAGAACTTCCCTGTCAGCCTCCGTCAGCTCCTGTGGACTCGCCTCATGTCCCTCACCATACTTCTGCTTCTTCCTCTTTGTCTGAACCAACAGGAAGTGTGAGTACATGTCAGTCAGGGTCTTGGGCAGCTCTCCTCTCTGGTCTGTAGTCAACATGTGGTCCAGAACTGTAGCAGTGATCCAGCAGAAGACTGGGATTAGACACATGATGTGGAGGCTCCTGGATGTCTTGATGTGTGAGATGATTCTGCTGGACTGCTCTTCATCACTGACTCTCCTCCTGAAGTACTCCTCCTTCTGGGCGTCAGTGAAGCCTCGTACTTCTGTTACCCTGTCAACACATGCAGGAGGGATCTGATTGGCTGCTGCAGGTCGGGAAGTTATCCAGACGAGAGCTGAGGGAAGCAGATTCCCCTGGATGAGGTTTGTCAACAGCACGTTGACTGATGACTTCTGGGTGACATCAGACACAACCTCGTTGTTCTTGAAATCCAGTGAAAGTCTGCTTTCATCCAAACCGTCAAAGATGAACAGAACTTTACAGACAGCGAGCTTCTCTGCTGTGACCTTCTGTAATGTTGGATGGAAAACATGGAGCAGCATGAGAAGACTGTACTGCTCATCTCTGATCAAGTTCAGCTCCCTGAACGAAAGCAGAACCACCAGACTGACATCTTGGTTTTCCCAGCCCTCTGCCCAGTCCAGAGTGAACTTCTGCACGGAGAAGGTTTTTCCAACGCCAGCGACGCCGTTCGTCAGAACGACTCTGATGTGTCCCTGTTGGTCAGGTAAGGCTTTAAAGATGTCGTGGCACTTGATTGGAGCGTCATGGAGGGTTCTTCTTGGAAGCTGTCTCAAGCTGCCTCACCTCATGTTGGGTATTAACCTCTTCACTCTGTCCCTCTGTGATGTAGAGCTCAGTGTAGATCCTGTTGAGGAGGGTTACACTTCCTGTTTCCTCAGTTCCTTCAGTCACATATTCACATCTACTCCTCAGACTCCTCTTATGTTCATCTACAACCTCCTGCAGACCTCTATCTACTGAAAGAAAGAGACAAGTTTGAGAGAAAAAGAAGAAACATATTATTTCTAATGCCAATATGAAAATAATCAATATAAGAACATATAAAGAAGTAAAGGTTATGAAGTCATCATCCCTTCTTGAAGTCAAAACTAATGTCAAAGTGATTTTTATATTTATTTTAATAGTTTTTCAACAAGTCGCTCTGCAGGACCAGACGTGTGTTTGTAAGTCAGAGAAGGAGACTGTAGCAGGAAAGCTAATGTTGTTTAAAGTCTGTGGCTCCTGTTCAGTTCAGTTCAATTTAATTCAGTTTATTTTTATATAGCGTCAAATCATAACAGAAGTTATCTTAAGATGCTTTTTATATAGAGCAGGTCTAGACCGTACTTTATAATTTAGAGACTCAACAAGAGATCACCCATGAGCGTGTATTGTTGTGCGACAATGGCAAGAAAGAACTCCCCTTTGGTCAGTGTGACTGTCTGTCTATGATAGAACAGTGATGTTGTTGCATTACAGAGATTAATAGTTCATCTATGCAGATGGAGAACAAACATCATTCTGATTGGTTAATGTACAGACGGAGTGCTATCATAAAAACTAAATATAAAATTATTTCTTTTGGGTTCAGATTTTCTCTCAAAGGAGAACAAAGTACAAGTGATACAGAGCAGATATATATGATGGAGAAGATCACAACAATAGTCAGTGTATTAACAAGTCCTGTTTCCAGACATGAAGACATCAGAAGACCGATCTACAGTCTTACTTTGTACAGTGCTGGTCTGACTGGCTGTCTGCAGTCGAGGTCTTTTTCTGGATCTGGACATTGGCTCTTCCACAGAAGCATGACTCCTCTTCTTCTCTCTGTGGAGACATTACTTTATTACTGAAATCTTTTGTTGATTGTTGGTTGTTCCTTTATTTTAACTGTCCTGCTTTAATAAATAAGAATTAGCTGCTTTTCCTATCTGACTGTCTTATTAAACATTTAGTGATCTGGCTGAAGTTTGTTTATTAAAGAGGAACAACGGCCATTTTTAAAACATTGATATTATTCTATTGTAACAAGGAACACCAGGACACCAGTGTTACATGATGTGTGTCTGAGACTGATGGTCTACCGCAATATTCAGATCACTTGTAACCTCAGTTCAAACCAAACTAACTCAAAATAAACTGCCCAAAGTGACTGTGAATCAGTAAAGGACATAATCAGCTCTTTTTGATGGAGGATTTTTACTGTGGAGTAGCTGCAGAAAGTGTGAAATTACAGGGGAACAACAGACTCTTTTAAAACATTGATATTATTATGGAGGCCATAGAACAAGTTGGAAAGAAAACTGCAACTTGATCATGGGCACGCATATTGCAAGGGCACGCCAGGAAACCACAAGGTGGCAGCGGTGCATTTCTCTCCTCGACAGTCCACAGGGACAAAACTGACTCAGACACTTTGGCAGTAAAGTAATAAAATGTTGGATTAACAGACTTTCAGGGTTCCCTCCCTGTTCTCATGTACCTGGATCACCTGGTCAGTCTTCATCCTTCTGCTCTGTTATTCGTTTACAGGAAACCTTTGACCTCAGAGTTTATCTCTGAGGGTGTGTGTGTTGATAACACAGATCAGCTTTTTAACACGGTGTGTTTATGAGAATCTCTTTTGACTTGAACAGGTTGAACTAAAATGAGTTTTGGTCAAATGTTATCTCATTTTTATGTTTAAATCAATTTGGTTAAAAACTAATGTGCTTTTTCTGTAATATTTTTGTTTTTTCAGACTTATATGACTGAGATTCCTTTCAACATCTGAAAGAAAAAACTATTGTCTGTTGCATACTAAATAATAATTAAAGCCATTTTCCTGAGTTTCAACTCTTTTTCATAATCCAAACATAGATGGTAGCCAGAAATGACACATCTTCGTGCTCAATTAGTACAACATGAAGCTGCATTTTGAGGAATATAAATCTTTTAGCAGAACGTTTTGTCTTCATCCTCAATGCATCATCATCCACCAGGTCAGCTTACAGTAAAAACAGTCCCTTACTTTGACTCTGAGGGTCCAGGTTCATTACTGAAGAGTGGAGGATGATCATTGGACCGGTCACTCTTCATAGACAGACGGCCAGAGACTAGAGACTTTGCTCTCGTTCTGTACTGAACTCTGCAAACACCAAGATGATTGAACTCATTTCACATGAATCCTTGATAAATTCTCTGATGTTAAAGCCATCTAATTAGCTCTAAACACACAAACTATGCTACTTTCAATAATTAGGAGGTTTTTGATCACATTACAGGTTTTCTAGGTGACTGACAGCTGTCACAGATACTAAGAGGAAGATGGCACAAATGATTTAACTTTGTCTGGGTCACAAAAAGTTTGTTAAATTTTAGTTAGCAAATAAAATTCAGTTAAAAACTTTAAAATACAGACAAAATCAACAGAAAACATTGGATAGCTGAAAAATGAGTCATGTAAATGAGTTAGTAGCAGCTCTTACTTCGCGTCTGAGGGTCCAGGTTCATTACTGAAGAGTGGAGGATGATCATTGGACCGGTCACTCTTCATAGACAGACAGCTGGGTGCTGGAGACTCTGCTCTCTGTCTGTCCTGAACTCTGCAAACATCAAGATGATTTTATTCATATTGCTTGAATCTTTCATAAATTCTCTTTTTTAGGTCATTAAGGTCGCTCTAAACACACAAACTGCTGCTACTGTCGACAATAAGGAGGTTTAAAAGCTTGTAGCTGTTAGATTAGATTACATCTTCTCTAGGCGACTGACAGCTGTCACAGATACTAAGAGCAAGAGTTTATTTGACGAAGTCTGTTCAATTTTAGTCGGCAAATACATTTGTGTAGAAATTTGAATATAGCAGCTCTCTTACTTTGTGTCTGAGGGTCCAGGTTCATTACTGAAGTGTAGAGGAATATCTTTAGATATTGCTAAACCAAGCCCCCAGAAGGAGCTCCAGGCTTTGAAGCAAATGTTCGTAGTGGATAAAAGGAGCGTTTCAGACGGAGGGTGAATACAGGTATATTCAGTCACACGGTATGAAAAGTAATGTAGCATTGTCAGGGTGAACATAGGGTGGTTCCCCTGAACGTTTAACCAGCATAACATATTTGCGAGGTCCTGCCAGCAAGCTGTTTGTGATTGAGGGAAAGATGGACCGGTACCACGGGAACATGTCAGAGTCTTCATGTTTTTCGTAGGTCTCGCGCTGAGTAGGCACCAGTGTGTGTGGAGGAGGAGCTGAATCTCGCTCTCAATGAAACACCAACACAGAGAGCAGAGGACAGAAGCAGCGAGCCCGTAAAGGACACCAAAACAGAGCAGTATAGTTTTTATATGTTCAGTTGGCTCACACGCTGTGAAGGAACGCTTATAATGGCAGAGAGAAACCCTGATTTTTATCAATTGTAGCCACATTTTGGCAAATTCCACGATATTCCACATTTTACAGTTGATTCCATTTTTATTATCAAATTCAAATCACAGGAACTACAGAACTCCTTATTTACATGTTAGCAGAGTTCACTTTGTTCACGTTTGTTTATGTGCTCAAAGTGTGATTAAGGGTTCTTTCACACCTGTAGTTGGGTTCATTTGGTCCGGACCAAGTGAAAAAAAGAATCCATTGTTGTAGTTTCGTTCTGGTCCAGTTCCTGTTCACACTGAGTTTTTACAGACCAACCAGAGGAGTAAACAGGAAGTTATAGAGACTAGCAGGGAACTGATTGTCATCCTTCATCATCAGGACCCACGAGGGGAAATCTAATTATGTGACTGACAGAAGTTTATGCAGCACTTTAATACTTCTGATGTGCATATTTGTGTTCTTTGATTAATAAATACTAATAATAAACATTAGAATTATTAGACTGCAAACCGGCCACATGTTATGATGAATAATAGTAGAGACAGGACTGTACAAAAGCCCCTTTGCACGCTTTCAGATGACTTGTGCGAACGCATCGTTCGAATGTCGGGGAGCGCACACACACGTGCATGAGGCGTAGTACTGAGGGATCGCTGTCACACACTTTTTAATGGAGTTAATGAACTGACGAAGTACACATAGTTGGATACAAGCACAGTAGTTTTAACAGCTGACGTGCTTCTACAGTATACATGACTTTAAATACAGATCAATAAGATCACTTCCTGAACAGATTTCACCATCAGCAGATGATTTATTAGTAGTTCAGCTTTTCAAATCATGTTAAAATCACATATCTGCTGGTGGATGGTTCGCTTGCCATCAAACCAGAAACGAAATGCTCCCAGAGTTCGCTTTGAAGCACACCGAGAACCAACTTTTAAGGTGGACCAGAGTTCGGTTGTTTGGTCTTCACCAGAGTTTGAATGAGCTTTCACACCAACCCAAACAAACTGTACTAACCAGGCAAACTGACCTGAGTTTGTTTTAACCAAACAGAATGGGTTATGAGTGAAAGCAACCTTAGCGACCTGTTTCTATGGCAAGGGAGTAAATAGAGAGAGAGAAAAAAAGCATAACAAACTGTAATCCGCTCACAGGAGCAATCAATGATGCTTATCTCCTTTAGTTGGTCATATATCACGGCTAGTTAGTAATACAACCCAAAGTCCTACCAAAGTTCAGTATTAACTGTGATTAGAAGTTACTGGTGACCCAGACCTCTGTCCAGTGATATGTGTGTGTAATATAATTTTTCCACTTGTGCAATTTTTTAATAGTCTGTTTATTGTCAATACTGTCTTTTTTATACTTCCTTCTATTTAAATGGTTCATATTTTGTTACACTTTGTTTAGCTCTTTTTTTACTGTGTTAGCTGATGCTTCTTGTTTTTTGCACTATCCCCTTTGCTGCTGTACACTGCAAATTTCCCCACTGCGAGACTAATAAAGGAATATCTAATCTTATCTCTGTCAATTTTACTGCTAATGAAAATATTCTGCAACATTTTGGAATATTTAGCGCCTTTTTGGGGCCAAATTTGCAGTGCCCCAATAGCTACATCTTTTCATAACATATAAACCTACATTTGTGTCAAATCTGTTGCTTCGATCGCAAAATGCACAATTGTTACAAATATTTCAGCTTAGCTGCCCCACTACCACCCTGCTTCAGTCTACAGTCTTCATCCTTCTGCTCTGTTATTCATTTACAGGAAACCTTTGACCTCAGAGTTTATCTATCGCGTGGGTGTGTGTGTTGATAACACAGATCAGCTTTTTAACACGGTGTGTTTATGAGAATCTCTTTTGGCTTGAACAGGTTGAACTAAAATGAGTTTTGGTCAAATGTTATCTCATTTTTATGTTTAAATCAATTTGGTTAAAAACTAATGTGCTTTTTCTGTAATATTTTTGTTTTTTCAGACTTATATGACTGAGATTCCTTTCAACATCTGAAAGAAAAAACTATTGTCTGTTGCATACTAAAAAGTCATTTAAGCCATTTTCCTGAGTTGCAACTCTTTTTCATAATCCAAACATAGATGGTAGCCAGAAATGACACTTCTTGCTCAGTTAGTACAACATGAAGCTGCATGTTGAGGAATATAATTCTTTTAGCAGAACGTTTTGTCTTCATCCTCAATGCATCATCGACCACCAGGTCAGCTTACAGTAAAAACAGTCTCTTACTTTGACTCTGAGGGTCCAGGTTCATTACTGAAGAGTGGAGGATGATCATTGGACCGGTCACTCTTCATAGACAGACAGCCAGAGACTAGAGACTCTGCTCTGTCCTCCTCTTCCTCCACACAATCACTCATCTTCTGATCTGAAGTCAGTCTGAGAGGTGAAACAGGAACACTGACTTTGAGTTCAGATCATTTAAAGGAAACAAGTTTGTTCAAGAGTCACAGGCAAGACTGAGAGAACAGGAAGTAACACACACACACACACACACACACACACACACACACACACACACACACACACACACACACACAGTATAATAAAACCATCCAGCATCCACCTGGTCACTTCTCTTTAAATCTCTGCTTGTTTTCTTGGGTTACAGCAGGTTTAATGAGTATTATTCAGCCAGTCATGACTTTGTGTTCACAGATGAATCAAACTGTTGAGTTCATTCTAACA
>CAKAOI010051958.1:0-56120 GCA_916701655.1 Sebastiscus albofasciatus
AACGGTCCTCTTTAACACACACACACACACACACACACACACACACACATACACTCCAATGCCTGTCCAGACTCCATATGCACCAGTGATGTAGCCTATAACAAAACAGTTTGAATCTCAGCAGCAGGTGACTGTCACTTCAGATAATGTGGTGGTTGTCCTGCACTGTGCCATAACGGTCCTCTTCAACACACACACACACACACACACACAATCTGAGGCTGCAGCAGAGACAGATGTGCAGCCGTTTGTCTCTATTGTGTTGGCAGGGTTAGGCCAAAGGGTGAGGGGAGAGGAGGAGAGGATGAGGGGTGAAATGACGCTGGCTGTGGGCCAAGCACTGAGTTTTTGGTTGTGCAGAATGACAAAGACCCCCCACCCATGCGGTACAGTGGGTGATCCTCTGCTGGTGCAATGGGCACAGAGGAAGATTTGACCTATAATATAATGTGCTGAGAAAGCTCCATGCAGTTTGAGCTGACGCACACTGACACATCTGATCTCATTATTACGCACAGATATAAAAAGCTTTTATAAGAAACCACTCTTGCGCAAAATAAAAAATGACTATAGAGCTGACTCATTCGGCCACAGTGAGTTTTTTTTTATTTTTTTAAATAATAATAATTTCCAACACTTACCCAACTTTTTCAAGAGCTCGTCGAAGTTTTCTGAACTCTTCATGTCCCAGGTGCCGGAGAAATCGGGGATTTTGCGCTCCATGTTATTAGGCTGCAGGTAATTGAACTGTCAGGTCCAAGTGTGGCCGGTGCGCTGCGGTCCGTGCGCGTCTTGGAGCAAAAACTGTCTCTTATGAATCTGTGTAAGTGTCTGTGTATGTGTGTGTATGTGTGTGTGTGTGTGTGATGGTTTGTCTCTGCTCGTCCAGTTCCTTCTGCTCTCTTCCCAGGATGAGTGAGCGACAGTCTGTGAGCTCTGATCTCACCTATGTGCCGGTGCGCTGTATAAGTGGCTGCGCTGCAAATGAATGGCACTGAAAGCAAACCTACTTGTGTATGGATGAACACGCCTCTTTCTATACGGGCACGCCCCGCAGGCCAACAGACTATACAGGCAAAGTGCCCTTAGTGCACCAGCCTGACCACGCCCCTGAAGGCAACATGTGCACTTTAGAGCTGCTGCCCATAGACGCGTCTCATCCACGCGCGGACCTTGAATCAGCCAAAAGTGACCGCGCCCTGATGGTCCTGTGCGCTCTGGAGAAAAACCTCCACAGAATTTATATCAGTGGCGGCCGGCCAATATCCCTGAGTCACACACAAAAAAACATTACTACTACTACTAATAATAATAATAATAAAAATTATATAAATTGGCAATATTTGTGTTTTAAATATGGAATGCACCCAGTAATATGTGTAATTTGGTTGTAATGTGATTATATTTGTATTAAAGGGACTGTTTGTAACTTTTTACAGGTATAAATCTACGGGGTCGGGATCCCATGCACACTCGCATGTAACCCTAACCCAAACCCTAACCCCTAACCCTAACCCTAACCCCCTAACACCCTAACCACCCTAACCCTAACCCACCCTAACCCTAACCCTAACCCCTAACCCTAACCCTAACCCCCTAACCCTAACCCCTAACCCTAACCCTAACCCCTAACCCTAACCCCTACCCATACGCTGTTCAGACCGCTCCTCTGCTTGCCTGCACTAACACACCGCGCATGTTCTCGCTCCACCTCACGTGCCTGCGCGCATACTACACACTGCAGAAGAGTTAGTAGCTCTAGTGAATGTACAGTGGACGTTTGTACAGAAATAACTGCTGCAGCTCCTCCAGACCAACAAAGGTTTTCCGTGTCTTGTGAAGTGACGGGGCTCCGCAACGAGAAACGTTGTCGTCTCCAACCGGGAGCCGGTGTCTCCCTGCGGGCGCAGTCGGGAGGCGATAACGTTTCTATTCCTGCTTCAGCCCCGGCACCGACCCACTGTTCCTGCTTCAGCAGTGATTCATGGAGAGACCTTCGTCTGGTCAGCTAACATTACTGCCAAGCAGCTGAAATATAGAGTGATATTGTGGTTTTAGCTGATGTGTGTCGCCTCACTGTTTTGAGCGATGCTCGTTCATGTCTATTTAGAGCGAGCAAGCGCGAGCCCTACGCTGACTTTCGTTGACTTCACGGCCACAGGTGTCGCTGTTAACAAGCATTTCTGAAAGTTACAAATAGTCCTTTTAATATATATTATATAAAATGTTCAGGTGTGTGATGTGTCTGTACACTTGTGATGCAGCCAGTAATAGCTCGGTTGAATGAATGACTTCAATGCGCTGAACATTATTAGTGCAAAACAGGGAGGATGTCAGCCAGGCCAGTATGTTGACAGAACATGTCGTCTTGGCAGGGCGGTGCGAAGGAAGAACCAGTCAACTGGCAGACTGAGTGAGTGGATGGCAGAGCTGCTGTGAGTGTGTGAGAGAGTGTGTTTGTGTGTGTGTGTGTGTGAGAGTGTGAGAGAGAGACTGTGAGAGTGTGTGTTTGTGAGGAGAGAGAGACAGGGAGGCGAAGTTCACCCCCAGCCTCCTGTGCGCCACGGCGGTGTGTCATAAAAATAAAAGCGGTGGTAATGGGATACAGCTTCTGGCCCTCGACCGGTGGGCTATCCATTTAACGGGGACCTGCGTCAGAGGAAAAAACACCCCGAACCCAGGAGGGAGGCAAAGAGAGAGAGAGGCTGAGATTAAAATAAGAGGTGGGATTGGCGCAGGTCGGCGGCGTCTCCTCAGAGCTTTTTAACCCCCCCCCCAACCCCTGCTGCTCGGACGGAAGAAAGGGGGAAGAGGAGGAGGTGATGCCGGGGCATGTGGAGCAGCGCGTCAGACGGGCCAGTGGGGCAGGGTCAGGGGCACAGGGGCCCACTAAAAGATGGCCCCAACAACTCGGTACCAATACTACCATCACAGATATGCAAAGCAGAACTACTGGTTCGGCACAACATGAGGCCACAATAAACTGGGGTTCAAGGACAACATTTTAACACTTTGGAGCTGTGGTTTAACATAAGTAAACGCATGCTTCATCCTTATAGGCCGTGCATATCAAAGGAATTAGTAAAGAGATGATGCCTGACTTTAGCTGAAAATGTGAGAACATGCTCCAGTTGTACGAAACATACAGTGGAACGTGTTTTAGACAACATATTAAACCAAAAATTGACTTTTGCTCATAGGAGGTAGTCCTATAAAGAGCATGCACACTCTCTCTCACACACACGCTGTATGTCTGCGTGCACGCACGCGCTGATGATGGATGGCAAAGGCACAAAGCCGACGTTAACTATTGACTCTTGATGGATGATCCCATCCGCTACACTGCACGGCGAATTAGCGCGAGGTAAAGGCATCACCCCTTCCCCCCCCAAAAAAAGCCACAGGCTACACATACACACCCAGCTAATACACCGGATCAGTGCCAGACTTATAACACAGACACACCGGCTAACAAAGGTGAATATTAGCCTCAGATTGATATTTGGTAACGGGATACGCGCTTTTACGCACAGGCCTGCGTCCAAATCCAGCGCCTTGCATCGGGCCCTGCAGCTCTGTTTGATGTGAACAAAGCTCACTCACATTGTTTCATTTATCAGCACACACTCACACACACACACACACTCCTCATTGGCCACACACCGTGCCACAGTCACAGCATGTCCTCACAAGTTACTCCTGGTCCAAACAACAGAGGTGAGCCATCAGACAAATCAACTGTAATTTCCTCTCCAACCTCCCATCCTCTCTTTTTCTTTTCCTGTCGTTCACTTTTTGCAGCCGACTTGCAGTTGGTAACCCTTTGAGGGTTTGGCTCTGACAACAATGAAATAAAGGGTCAGTAAAGTAGAAAAGTACAGTGTGTAAAGGCACAATGGCTCCACATCTAAAACAAGAATATAAACCTTAGATATATATATATTTATAGCACAGTATCAGTCTGCCTCACTGCTGCTATGGTGGTCTGTCGAACATGGTCTGTTCAGAAAGAGGGAATTGATCATGCCCCCAGTTTTAAAGTGACTGATGCAAACACAAAGGTCACAATAGAGAGCTGTCCGGCGTTGTGGAAAATTCATCTTCAGCCTCGCCGCAGGCCATTAGCATATTACCATGACACAACAAGAAATGCATCAAAGGCCGCTGAATCAAACAGGCAGCCGTGCAGTATAGCACAGCGACAGCCTCACCCATCTTGTGTGCCTGCTGTCCAGAGGGGGGGGCTTGATAAAGAGCTCTGAAATGTGTGTGATGCTGCATGTCAGCACGTGATGACAAAGCGCCGCTCAGCATTCAGATCCACTCGACCGTGCTCTGCTCCTCTCAACCTTTCTCTCTCCGCTCATTCCTTCCCTTCCGTTCCCCCTTTTCCTTTTCTGCCTCTCCTTTACCTCACGCAACTTTCTCTGCTGCCCCCCCTTCTCCTTTTTCTTCCTCCTCCTCCTGTCAAGCTTTTGTTCTTTTGTGCTGCTCTGACACATTCCTCAAACACGCTGAAGAGAGGGAGAAGGGGAAAACAGAAGGGGAGAGGATGGAAAGGGGGGGAAACGTTAGTGAGAAAGTTAGAGACTGGAGTGCAGGTCATTTTTTATCTCATTGTTGCGGAGAAAAGGATAGGGTGTGAGTCAGCAAAGAGAGACGGAGAGCGAGAGAGCTGGGAGATCAAAGGCAAACAGATAGTGACAGAGATGGAGAGGTTGGGAAACAGAGAAAGAATGAAGGCCACAGATATGTAAAGAGAGACTCCTCTGTCTTTGGAGGCGTGAGAGGTATTAGTTTGCTCCTCCGGTGCCAACTTTATTTCACTCATCTTCGTTTCCTTATGTTCCCTTCCAAGTAAAATCTACCCGTATACTGTTCACCTCTTTTGTTCTGTCATCTTCATCTGTGTTCTCTCTCATACCAATAACCTCGTTGGTAACTGATACCTCCAACTGCCAACGCAGAGATTCACACTAGCAAGTAAAACAAAGAGTATTGTGAATTGTTTACAGTAAGGTTTGACTCATCAGACCGAGTTCACGACAGAAACACACCCAATGACACCAGAAAGAATAACAGAAATAAAGAGCTTTATTAATTCTGAATGTTCTGTTTCTCTTTTGGAGATCCTGATACTTATGCATATTTATATACTTTATATTATATTTTCTGGAAGTTCTGAATTATAGTTGATTAATTGATTGATAGAAAATGATTTGATAATTTTGATAATCAATTAACCATTTCAGTCCTTCATCAGGCAAACAATCCAGACTTTAGCTGTTTCCAGCTTCTCCACTGTGAGGATCTGTTGCTTTTCTCTGTTTTATATCATTTTAGTTTTAATATCTTTGAGTTTTTAACTGCTGGTGGAGAAAACAAGCAATTTAAAGATGTTACTTTCGACTTTGGAAAATCATCGACAATGAAAATAATCATCACTTCCAGTTCTAACTTTTTATATCCACCTAATTTGTGTTTTTATCCTTATGTTTTTCCGTCGCCATAATTTAAACAGGCAGCTGCAAATTGATTGTTTTCGAAAAACATGAAATCATGATAAAGTTGCAGCAGCAGAGTGACCATTTCTCTCTCTCTCTGTTTCTCTTTGGTTTCACTCCGTCTCGTTCAAGTCAGGCTGAACCTTGTATCAACACTCTCCCCGGGGTGAACTCTACAATATCTCCCCGCTCACTTCCTCCTGTGTTGCGTATTGTTTCCTATTTCCTCTCCTCATTCAAATGACACAGATTTGAACCATATCTGTGCAACATCCACTCTGTCTACAGACTATTTATTGTCCCAAAGAGAACTGGGAAACTACATGCAACAATTGCTGCATGTTTAATGTTGTGGTGTCCTATTGCAGTTGTGGCCTGTATTGCATTCATGTTGCAATCGCAATTTCTGAAAAGGAGCAGCTTGTCTGCACACGTTAAAGCTTGTGCATGTGAAAGTGTGTGTGTGTGTGTGATCAGCCCATAGTAAAGTCACACTTCAGTGGCATTCTCCACTTTATCATCCAGATGACCTCCAGTAAAAACTGCTCACCCCAGTAACCCCGGTAATCCCAGATGTGAACTTGACCCTGGTCTTCCCCACCGCCAACTCCTGGAAGTCATTATCGGTGGCCTTTACCCTCACAGGAAGCCACTGGGCAAAGAGTGCACATGCATGCAGACAAAAGTGTCACGAATTACAGTATTTTCCACTTATGATATACTTGTGTGTCAGCGGGGGGTTAGGACCTCCCCAAGGGGTCATACGATAAATCTGAAGGGTTGCGCGGAGATTAACTGGACAGGAAAGAAACAAAGACTGTTCTGTGACACAAAGTGGTGTCATTTTCTTTAATCTTTGCTCTTTCCTTATGAAATACTGCACAGTTCTTCCTCCTCTGGCCTCTAAAAATTACAGTCTGACATGCAGAAACCGCTCAGGGCTCACAGGCGTATACAGCGGGAGGCACAGAGTTTCATTTTAAGAGGTCATGTGGCTCCAAAAAGCCAAAAATTCACAGCCTAAATTGTGCGCAGACCAAACATCAGAGAGGAAAAAGATTAGAAAAGAGGAACTGAGAAAGAGAATGGAGACTGAAAGTGTGCAGGAGTGTGCCCTTGTGTGCTTGAGGTATTGTGAATGTAATGTGTGTAATCACAGCTTGCCAAAATCCTAAAAGAAAAAAAAGTTTAGGGGGCAAAAGTTCATTGTTTTCATGGCAAGACGAGGTCAGCTTTGCGTGAATGCTGTAAATGCAGCTTTGTCTACAGAAATGTGTGTGTGTGTGTGTGTGTGCATGCATGTGTGTATGTTGAAATCAACCAGACATTTGTTCCTCATTTATTATTATTCTTGGATAAAATCAGATTTTACAGGAATCGAGTGTCAGACATTTCATTAAAATCCTGCCCACACACATCTCGTCACTCTACCAGGGAATTTTCGTGTTGTGTGTGTATGAGTCAAACTGAGTCTCCTTGTGTACATGAGACTAAACCTCCAGATGCCTGGGCAGTTGCACCCAGACGCCTGTATTACTCACACTCTATTCCTTTTGTCCTTCACCCCCCCCGACCCTACCCAACTCCTAAAATCTCTCTTCCCTCCCCCTCAAGTCTTTGTGGTTCTAATTATCGTGCTCATTTGTTATGAGTTGGTCTGGACGGAGGGAGAGCGAGAGTTGAGAGAGGTTAGATTAGGAAGGAGGAAAGCTGAAGATGTGCTGAAAACTGAAAAGTTTTTTTGAAAAGTTTATATTGTGGAAGTTATTTTTAATTTGGTCCCATTCTTGCTCCAAACTTCCCTTCTGTTTTTGCAGTTTGTCCACTCAGTCGCTACCACCTACGGTTTAACGAGCCCGCGGGCCCCTCCGAGGTGCTACGTGACAACAGCACTGTAAAACAGCATTGAATGGGCTGAATGATGCTGAATTGCTTTACGCTCAACAGGAAGATATAGAGGACAACAGAAGGGAAGCGTTGAGAAGAGGGAGGTCAAATATGTAAAGAAAGGAAGTGAAGTAGATAGAGATGTTCATGTGTGAAGTACAGTGGATGGGAGTAGAGGTGGAACGAGAGAAAGCCGAGAAGAAAAACAAGCGCTGGTTCCCATACTCTCGCTGCGTTCCACCTTGTTTTATGTGCTTGTGTTTTGTTTTTTTTAAAAACCGCTAAAAAAGTTCAATAAAAGTGCAGCCCTGTTTTTTTTTGTTTTTTTTATCGCGTTACCCCTCCTTCTTCTTCTTGCATCCTACCGCTCTGCCCCTCCACCCTCACACCGCCTCTCACTCCGCACTCATTCTTTTATTCTCCCGTTGCCTTTCCTCTTTGACCCGAGTCAACGATTGTTGTTCACTTTTTCTTTTTCCTCACCCGTGATTGTGCGTGTGTCCTCAGACAGCATGTGTATGCATGTGACTGAATGTGTGCTATATGCGACTATACTGTATGAGCATGTGTGTGTGAGACACTGTGATGATGTCATGGACTGGGAATGGTCATAGTTGAATGTTTCACTGGAGGTCAGCCTCCGGTCACTGTTACTGTAATTCACAAGTTTAGATCCCTCAGGTCTCCAGAATTACCTGACGACATGGTGACATATTTATGTGTTTTATTGTTTTTTCTTAGTTGTCTTGTATAGCACCCAGCAGACATATCATTCCCTGGTGCCTCTGGGCAGGAAACAGAAAAATAACAAGTTTAGGTGTGTCCTGTGATTTCTTCATGATCACATGACTTTGCCAACGGCCAGTGAGAAAATGAAAGCATAAAAAAAAATCAGAAAATTGAATTATAAACTAAGAAACAATTTTTCTTTTTCTGTTTTTCTGTCTCTGTAAAAGAATCACGAAGCAGAAAATGATAGAAGGAAAGGATGTGCAGTGATGCACTATGGCAGAACGGAAAGTTATACAAGTTTTACAAGATCAGGGCTGCTTTTCTTTCCAAAGGGATCATCTGTGAGCACGAATACCAGCTCAGACTCAGACATAATGCAGTCGATGCACCAAAACCAATTTAGCAAACTTTTTATGTTGCAACTGCACGTTAACATCCTGCAGCAAAAATAAGAGTTTGACGGTGGGTTAAAGTTTCCTCTCTCATCTGTTTCTTGAGTGAGACTAACTTTTTGCAAAAGTTTCGTTTCAATGATCACAGTGTTTGGAGTTATTTTCACTTGGCACTGGAATATAATCGGCTTTGGAAGCAAAGACGGGCAGGTTCATTGAAAAAGCATTTTTAGACAACAGGTTCCAGCATATTTCTTGATGAGGATCAACCTCCAGTTGTCACAGAGCTTTTTAGGGGTTTAGGGGATTAGGACTTGGTTTTAGAAATAAGGTAAGGTCAAAGTTACCAGAGTTTAGACAGTGAAAAAGGTGAAGGCTGGGTTAGCAACCAGGCAAAGCAGGTAACTCAAAGGATTCAGGTTCACTGTGTGGCAATTAGATTGTGAAAAATAGTTTAATACTGCACACTAGGGCTGTCACTTTTTATTCGAAATTCAAACTTGCATTTGAACATGGGGAAAAATTAAATATTTAAACCTGTTAGAAAATGTACAGTCTATAATGACAACACACCATTTGAAATAGTTTGCCTTGTGGTCCAGCAGAGGGCACTCTTCAACTTCATTATCAGCTGAACCTATTGCACGCCCTATTGACCTATCAATAAACTAATAAATATAAATGGAAAAAGTATTTAAGGCACCTGCATTATTACATAATCTTGTAGAGGGTTCCACTCAGTCGCTACCACCTAATCTAGTTTTAAAGTCTTCGTTGCTTCCATAAATAGTGTGCTTTCATCGTGCATTTTACTAAATAAATCTGTGCTTAATCAACATTTTAATCATTAATTACTAACAGTAGGTTAATCCCAACTCATAAGAGGTGAGCTTGGAAAACCTCATGGAATACAAAAACGTCTGTCTAGTTTATAACATTATGCATGGTTTAGCTCCTCCAGGTCTGTCTGGTTTCATCAACTTCAAATCAAACTGGCGTCTCAGCTAACTCGGGTACATTTACATGTATTAGAATGTTGATTCATGTACATTGTTTCCTTTGAAATAGTTTAAAGTTACATTTGAAAGGATTAAATGTAAGGTTTAAGGAATAGAGAATTAGTCAATGTAGGCCTCTAGCATGGATACATATTCAAGAATCTGTGTGGAAAAGAGAGCGAGAAAGTGATGGAGAACATCCATCTGAGACGTACCTGGTTGATTCATGTGCTCAAATGTGCATTTCTGATTTGGTGGATGCAAACAGCTGATATAAAAAACCAAAACGAACCTGACCAACGTCAGCCTACATCCACAGTTATATGCATACATCTAAAAAACACAGTTTTCATGTAAAAATGATTAAATAATAGAAAAGTGACTCTTTGATTCTTTGACCTCCTTCAGTTGACAAACAACAAAGTTGTGCAACACTGCCATCATCTGTGTGTCTGCAGTCTCAGCATGTGAGGAGAGCGTGTTGAGGCTCATTAATGGTAATATATCTACTAATCTTCCATATGCCTTTGGCTGTCTACTTTGCTCAGTAAGCTACTGTTACTTTACATTTAGGCTATTTGCTCCAAGGCAGAGAGAAAATACCCCAGAGTACAAAGCAAAGAAAGATGACTTGAATTTCTCAAATTAAGGTGGAATACATTTTTTCTCAGAAAAAAAAAACAGTTTTCAGTCGGGCCGTCCCCTCTTAATCAATCAGTTGACTAATCAGTTGTTTTGGTCTTAGTTGACTAAGATTTCTTTAATTGATTATTCATTTTTTTAATGCTTTTTTTCATGCTGAATGACTTATTTCCAAGAAACTTATGAGCACATCTCTGGTAAACACAAGATAAAGAGGTGCTTTTGTGTGATTCTTTGTGGAGAAACTCTGTTGATTAAATCAAACCAATCGATTAGTTGATAAAATTGTGTGTATTAGTCAACAACCCTAGTTTTCAGCTGCAGAAGCTGTTAAGGTGCTGTCAACTTATGCCTTTTCGTCACCTTTACTCTTGCATCTCACTCAATCTTTTGAGTGAATGGTTCAAAGTCAAGTCTTCTTTCATGATTTTTGGTTTTGGTTTGTGTGTGGTTTTGGTTTGTTATCAGAGCATCCTGTACAGCACGGCCGAGTCTGTTATGTCTTCTCTGCAGGTTCAATGAATCACTCACTGTTTGAAAATGTGAATCAGTGCCTCCCAGTATTAGTCATGGTTTTAATCTGGAAACTTTGACGTTCTGACAAAGAAGTGGTTTTGGTGGAGTCGCTTGAGTTTGTTTTTGAACAAGCTACTCACGTGAGCTGTGAGAAAAAGAAACTGATGTGGAAATGACTGGAGATGAATTCCAAATCTTCCGTTTATAAAATCATACCGTAAGCATATTAAACACAATCAAATCCCTTTTGAACGGCAATTGTATGTATGCCCTTTTAAATGTAAAATACACACAACATCGTGCATCACATCTGTGCCATTCATGCAATAACTAATGTAACTTTACATGAAAAGAAATGCCTTAACTGCACCAACCCGGTCATTATCTCTCAGAGATGCAAACTCACAGGTACACAGGCACAAGCATATAATACTGGTACAAAAATACATTTACAAAATTGAAATTCTTTCAAAAAATATGATTGGCGATATAAGATTAATATAGAATTGGGTTTTATAACCAAACACTTTTCAAATCAAGCTTTTTCTGAAATGCGTTGCTCAGGAGACTTATTGTCATGTCTAGTTCCTCAAATTAATGTTGATGGCCATAAATAATGAGAAATAGAAGAGCAGGTAACAACCAGAGCCACGACATTTTAAAGCTGGGAGCATCAGCTCTAGTGTCTGGGTCCTGGCAGCCTCTGGCGTTGTTATTTGGCTTTGAATCACCAGAGTTTCCCTCAAAATGGACCGGCAGGCACTGGTTCTCCAGCTCCTCACAAGCCAGGATCAGATGTTTGGTTTCCTCTCGGACGCTCCTGATCCCGCAAGTCCCCGGTTGACTTCTCACCGTGACAAAAGTGAAGGACTGCCGGCTGATGCACAGGTTTTCCTTGTACACCACCCCTCCCTGGTTCGTGCACACGGCTTTCACCCTGTCCAGGTCTCTTGGGTGCAGAAAGGACTGTGTGGGTCTGTCACAGCCCCCGTTGTTCTTGATGTACGCCTCCCACTGGTTCTGGTCCAGAGTATTTGGAATACCGGAGCGAATGTGGCGTTTGATGAAGGTGTTGTAGCCGTTGTTATATTTGGAACGCTGGCAGGGAGCGTCGTTTTTAGCAAACGTCTGATGAGCCAGCAGGAGACAGACGGACAGAGTGACAAAAGCCCTGAGGGAAGCCATTACCCAGCAGTCCTAGAGTGAAACAAAGACTAAAGTCACAACAGTAGGAACAAATACAGCCTTTCACCTCTATCATCACTTACCAGTCTTTTACATCTATTTCTGTTTTACCAAACTGGTGACATGACACGTAGTGAAGTAAACAACTTGTGCAGAGGAGCAGAGTCAGACAAAGCCACAACTCTCTGTCTGTCTGTCTGTCCGTCTGTTTTTAAAACATGAAAGAAGGAGAGGATGTAGAAAACAGCTACTGGTTGAAGGAACTACCTTGTTTTGGCAGCGGTGGAGGCGTCTGTGAGCTACACGTGACCTAAAAGCTCAAGATGTGAGATCTTTCCTCTTCTGTCCTTCAGTTGCGTCTCCACATTTAACTTCCTGTATTTGAAAGGGAGTGGTCTAAACTCTGTCTGTGTGTGTGTGCACTACTTAAACATGTCCACATGTCTGTGCTTTAGAGCATGGGGAGACGTGATCCAGTTACAGCCATAGAGACCTCTTTAAGGCCCAGTGAGCTATTTCTGGTTGCCTCACTGTGTATGTGTGTGTGCTGCCTTCAGCACTGCTGTTTGTATGTGTTCTTCAAATAGTAACTTTATTATGTATTTGAACTTGTTTTTGGACTATGGGATGTGTCTTCACTATTACATCCACATGTTAGATGGATATCAATGAAGTGAGAAATGTGGAAAAGTCTAATTATGATAGGAAATAGTTTAATTATCGCTGTGTATTAGGCTACAGGCTTGACTTTTCAACTGCATTTACTAAATATAAAGTATAAATAGAAATATATTGTATATTTTCTGCTAAATATGCCTAAATAGTGACATCAAAATCATGGTAAATTCCAGTTAGATCTACATTAATTCATCCTCTACCACTTCTGTATTGATATTAGAGTTGCAGTGATTAATCAATTAGTTGTCAACTATTAAATTAATCGGCAACTATTTTGATAATCTATTAAACAGGTTGAGGTTTTTTTTAAAAAAGAAGAAGAAAAGGTCAATTCTCTGATTCCAGCTTCTTAAATGTGAATATTTTCTGATTTCTTTACTCCTCTATGACCGTAAACTGAATATCTTTGAGTTGTTGACAAAACATTTGAGGACTTCATTTTGGGCTTTGGGACACACTGATAAACATTTTTCATCATTTATTGACATTTTACGATTAATCGAGAAAATAATCTACAGATTAATCGAATAGTTGCAGTCCTAATTTAGGTTATCTCATAATAGGATACTTAAAATTGCTTGAGATTAATGTGTCAGCCCTGTGATAGTGTGGCGACCTGTCCAGGGTGTACCCCGCCTTCGCCCAATGTCAGCTGGGATCGGCTCCAACCGTGAATAGGATAAACTGTTACAGATAATAGATGTTTAATTCTTTGGGGTCCTGTCAACAATATGTGGAGGTTTGCTTCAGACTAGACATTGCAATGTTGCAGTCCAGTACAATATTTTCCCGTTTAGAAAATAACTATTGGGAAATGTGGTCATGACAATAGGGCTGTCATCGACCAAAGAAATTCTCAGTCGACTAACGCTCATGCAATTTTGTTGACTAATCAACAGATCTGTGAAATTAGGTTTCATCCAAAGAATCACATAAAAGCAACACTATAAATCTTGTGTTTAAGTTTTGTTTAAATAAGTCATTCAGCATGAAAAAAGCATAAAAAACAACTAAAGAAATCTTAGTTGACTCAGACCAAAACGACTCAACACACAGACACAATGAAGAAATCAAAGCAGGTGAGGTTTCCATTCAAGTAATTTAATGAGGTGCCCATGTTGACGAGTTATATACAGCAAAAAAATCCACCAGACAAAGATGATATGTGGCACCAGTAGAATGAACACATGTACATAAATATAACTCCTCCATTTACAATATAATGCGCTATATTGAGATCAGAGACATAATGTTCAGCATCAGTTTATACTTAGCACTTTGAATCCCTTAAAACCTTCATCATAGATTTTCATTTGATACGACCTCCTGTGCATCAATGCTCCAGTCCAGGGACAAAGGAAAATAATAATATTACATTGGGTATATGAATTCATATTACATGTCATACAGTGCAGTGTGCTTCAAGGCAGGAAGATGAAATAATGGCCAAGTGTGAAACAGAAAAAGAACAGCAAAAGATATTTTACAAAGTATTTACATGAATCAATCATGCATCCCAGGCGTTGCAAGAGCAAGCATACGACTCAGAGCCAGCAAACTGACGTATTTACACCAAGTGCTCCACGTGTAAACTGATACCAACACTGCCAACATCAGAGTTTGGGTAGGAGAGAAAATACTGGAAACAGTGAAGTGATCAGGGCAGCAGGTGATTTGCCCTGTGTCCAGTTCAAAATGTTTGTTCCTATGGTCTTGTGTAAGTGATGAGTGACATGTTTGTCCCTCGAGGAGATCAGTGATAAGATCATTGGCAAGAGGGAAGAAGAGAGCACTTTGCTTGTGTCTGAACTGAAGCCGTGCCGTCGGCTAGGGCTCAGTCATAGGAGACGGTGTGGGTTCTTCTTTCTTTTCTGCTCCAGAGGTCGAGTTCAGAGCCATGTCTTGTTTTTTCTCTTTCTTATTCTCTGGCTCCTTCATCCTGAAACATGAAAAGGAGGAGTCATTCCCACTGGGTCTAACGTATTTGCTTATAGTACGCTGTTAGTGTAGTTTGTTATGTTGTCCAGCAGAGGTCCTCATTTGTTAAAGAATACATGATGGAAGGTTGTGCATGAGTCGATGGGGGTTTTACTGTAGGTGCACTTGCATCAATAGCCAGCTGAAAACACTCTGGTACCTAAAACTTCAGGATTAAAGGATTATTCTTCTTAGTATTGACTGATCTGAAATAATTTCTAAACCGCAGGCAACACTGTGGGAATTACCTAAGGCTTCCCTGAAAGTTTAAATATACATAATACTATTTTCCTTACAGCCTGTGGAATTTCTTTAAGCACTAATACTCTAAAGAGAGGTGTTAAAGAAGAGGATAAGCCACTATAAATGGGTGGTTAAGGCAAGGAGATGAGGTCAGGAATCTCAGAAGTTCAGGTTTTGAGGTCAGAGGTTATGATTTTACGTTGACCTTGACATGGGAGCAGGCCGGTTACTGGGTAGGACGTCCCAGCTAGAGGTAGAGCTGTCACAGATCAAAAGAGAGAATCACATCTTGGATTTAACATTTCAAAGAGGCTGTGTACAAAGAGTTCAAAACGCACTCTCTCTCCCTTCTCTCATTAGATAGAGGGATGTGAGGTGACATTTTGAAGTAATTGCACACGGCTGATTGACATTATGAAAGCCAGTGGTTCCCAAAGGAGGGTGGGGGGTGTAGGGGCCTTCTGGAGGTCAGGAAATCATATTTTGGTCCTTAAAGGTACAGTGTGTAGGATTTGGTGACATCTAGTGGTGTGTTGCAGATTGCAACTTGGCTTGCCGCGGTAGTCTGTGTTGCACGGTGGTCGGACACACACCGATTACATTACTTGCTCCGCCGTCGTTTTGCTTTTTTTATAGAAATAAAACCTATTTAGTTAATTTTGGCGTATCAGCGGCGTGTTATCTAGACATAGTCGGACGAAGGACGCTACAATCTGAAAGTGAAAGTGTACGGAGTCTCAGCTCAGAGTAGCAGGAGTCAGATTTCACACACAGGACGAGAGAGAGTTGACAGACAAGACGATGACGGAGGATTTGGTGTCAAAGCGAAAACAGTAAAACCGCCTATTTGGCAATATTTCTGATATAAACCCAATGCTATAAGGGAACCATAACGTTAATGAGATAATCGGCGTGAGGAGGACGGAGCGGTCACAGCAGGTGTGCATGGTGGAGCAGCGCCGGTTGGAAACCTGCGGCCCCGCAGCGAAAGGTCTACCAGAGAGGCCAGACACACAGCCATCCGACGTTAAAGATCAAAGTAAGCGCTCTACAGATATTGACCGTCATCTTTTTTTGTGAAATGTCCGATGTAATCGGTAACACCGGTGTTGTCGCATTAACCGGTAGGAAAATTTCCTCACTGTCACATCCCTATTTTGCACTCTGCGGCTCACGTTACCGCAGCTTCACAAGCGTAGGAGAACTACGGTGACCTTCAGGTAAAAACATGAAAGGCTCTCTAGAGCCAGTGTTTGGTTTGTCCGTTCTGGGCTACTGTAGAAACATGGCGGACTCCGTGAAGAGGACCCGCTCCCTATGCAGATATGAAGGGCTCATTCTAAGCTAATGAAAACACACCAATTCTTAGTTTTAGGTGATTACACACTAATGAAAACACAGTTATGAATATTATATTAAATAAATGTTACACACCGTTCCTTTAAGACTAAAGACTCTGAGATAACACATATACTGGAACATATATGGGACTTTGGGAACCCCTGACGAAAGCAGTGGAGAGGTTAAATCACAGACTGGTGGGAACCACCACATTCTTTCATTAATCGTTGTTGATTACTGTATGAGAGAAGATATTGAGAAACAGCCATGTTAGTGCAACAGAGGTCAGAGAATGAGATTATCCTTAGCGCTGATCTTAGGGTTACTTTAAACTGTTGTGGTGAAACCTTACAAAGAGGATTATACATTTACTGACATTTCTATTAGAGCCCAACAAACACATGTTTCAAGGCCACTGCCAATAACGTTATTTGATCATTTTTTTTAAAGAAAGCTGATGGTGTTTTGAATCAGAGCTCATCAAGTGATTGTATGTCTCTATTGTTGTACTCACTTGTTTCTAGTTGATGATTGAAGAGGTTCCCTGACCCAAAGTTTTATATCATTGAGGATAGACTTAATATCAGATCAACTTTCTTTGATAAGCACGGCTTAGATTTAGTTATTAAAGAGCTGTGAAAGACATGATTGAAAAGGATTTTGGACACACTACGAAGTGCAAACACTGTTTCAACATATCTTTGGCATTTCTTTTTACTTATTTGCTGAAATATGCCAATTCCAATGTATCTGTGATAAGCCACAATCAACCAGTAATATCGGCCATGCCAGTGTGTTGGTCAGACTCTAATTTATATCAGGTTTTCAACATAAATCTCAAATTAATTTTAATTTCTAGTGAAATAAAATGGTATTTCAATATGCATTACAAATGCTAGTATTGATAGATTGATATTCCCCATTTTATTCAGTAACCCTTTGTTTATCATGGTATTGATCCAAGATCTGCGCTTAAGGATATCCGCCAAGCACAAGAAGATGAAGTCACACTGTCAGTGCAAGTTGTGCGTCCTTTGTCAGTACTGAGATCAGGTAAACCACCTGTTTACCGCGACTGATTCACGGTGGAGGAGTGTAAAAAATCTGCCAAAGAGATAGGAGATGGAGAATGAGAAGAGACGGGATACTTCCACAGTGACAGCTCCCACAGTTTCTGCAGATCGCCCAATTAAACCAGAAGAACAGCAGCAGACTGGCAAGTGTGTCTGCCAGCAGCCATTGAAAGAAAAAGAAACAGAGAAATGACAGAGCCACAGAGCGAAGCGCCTTACCGTATCGTCTTCACGATGAAGCGAACGATCACTGCCAGACCTACACAGCCGCACATCACTCCTATAACTATAGCTGTGACTTCACCTGAAGAAAAACAGAATTATTTAAAGTATCGATGTGATCATCAGTAGCATGGGCCAGGTGGTTACTTTGTTTTTTGCAAAAAAACGTGCAGGAAAATCACATGAAGTCTTACCAGGAGTGAGCTCCTTCCCTGATTCTACAACAAATGAAAGATTGAATAAATGGTTAGAAAAATCACACTGTATGCCGCTATTCAAGCTTTCTGAGGTTGTAGCGGGCTCATTTTTAAAGCTAGAGTGAAGATACTGGCATTATATGAAACTAGAAAACCTCCAAACCTAGAATCCAGTGGTACCACCCATGTCATACTAGCTTATCAGGAAGGAGGCTAAATAACGCTCCAAACTAAGCTAAAATTTGGGTGAGAAAAACTGTCATGGCCATTGTCAAAGAGGTCCCTTGACCTCTGACCTCAAAATATATAAATGTAAATGGGTTCTATGGGTACCCACGAGTCTCCCCTTTACAGACATGCCCACTTTATGATAATCACATGCAGTTTGGGGCAAAAACCATGCAATTTTTAGCATGCCGAATAAATGTGTTATTTTTGCCTATTCTAAAAATTATGTGTTCTTTAGACTATGACAGTTTTCCTAAAATTAGATTTTAAAAAAATCACATGATGTATCATCATGATACGTATTTTATTGTCACATTCTTGCCAATGCACAGCCCTAATGTCGAGTCAGTCTTGTTGCCTTTGACAGCCGTGCTGATATCACAGGCCTTCCAGTTCAGTCACTCACTACAATGAGGACTTTACAAAAATTCTTTCTCCTTTGTCTTTGTCTACCACTCTGTCTCCCTCTCTCACTTCTCCGTGTCTCTTTTTCCTCTCCCCTTTTTCTCAGTTAGACTCTCGTGATAACAATGGAGTCACTGTTTAGTTTTTGCAAATCCTTTTCTCTAATCAGCTCGCAAACAAACACTGCGTCCTCCTCGCTTTTCCACCCCTTTATTTCTCTCTCTGTCTCTCTCTATTCCTGCCGTCCAAAGGCTCTTTCACTCAAACTCACCGGTAATCCTTAATATTCCCACATTTTCCCCCACATTCCACTTTTCATTCTCTGCATGGATTGTGCTAATTGCTAGCTTTGGTCCACATGGCCACCCACTGGCTTGTTATCGGGGTTTGTGGCATTACGAGCAGCATGCTGGCATTACAATCCTCTAATATAGAAGTGTTGTTAGAGTTCACAGCAGATTAGCTGTGACCTTTCGCGACCTCACATTTGTGCAATCTGAAAGGATAAACTCTAAGAATGTACTTGTCATATATTACACTAATCAGGCAAGATTTGAAAAAACAAAAAAATGATTCTAAGGAAGTAATTTTCAGGCAACACAGCATGTGCTTATCTTTCATATCAGCATTCAGCATAATGATACATTATCTCTTCTCTGTCTGTCTTACCTGCAGAGAAGGAGGCGAAGGCGACCCTGTGGTTGAGCGGCTGTGTGGCGCGGTAGTTGTCCTGCAGCAGCATCCTGTCTGCATCTTCGGCTTTGCTGGAGTAAAGTATCGTCTCCAGCTTCAGCAGCTGGAGTGGAGAAGTGGAGAGGTGAAGAGGAGAAGGATGGAAAAAAAGTTTCGAGACACTAAAATAGAGAGCAAGTGACTGACGTAGCAGTGAAACCTCAACTCAGTCAAAATTTATCAGTAGTTCAAATATAGTAGAAGTCACTGATGTTAGAGAGCAAATGTCATGTTAACAAGCAGTGGATACTGCTTTCCATATCAAATTAGGGATGATGACACTAACAGTGTATAGAGGTAGTGATTTGATTACTTTTCTCCACTGTTGAATAATATCAGTAATTCAGTTTTGCTCATAAATAGACGTGCAAATCATTTCCTATACTAAGAAGTACCTCAAATGAGTTTGTTTATAATGTTACTTCTACTTTATACTTCTTTCCTACAGTCCTAAAAGAGGAATTCATATAAAAGTTTTTGTAAAAAAATTGCTTCACTTAATCAATATCGGCAGCAAACATTGCCGCAAATCCAACAATGTCATCAATGCAAAGGAAAGAAGAAGAAAATTCTCAGTTTACAGTAATCCACACTAATGCACATTAGTGTACTGTATTTCAATCTCTGCTGCAGTTAGGTCATGATCGATCAGAGAATACATCGTTTTTGTTCACTTCTTATGACAGAACAGAAATGATATGCTCATTGGTGGTTTGATAATGAACTATTTAAAACACTTCGGACGAGTAGATCGGATTATACTGCACGAGTTGTGTGAGAATTTGTAAACGGATGTTTTGATATAGTTTTGCTCTTGTTACACGCGGCCCCCATTTACTTCAATTTAGGGCTGACCCCAATGCTTCGAAGCTTCGACTGTTGCCATGGTAATTGACCTCCAAATCAGTATTTGAGTGCTCTGGGGTTTCTTTGTGTTTTTTTTTTTATTTAAATATGTAATCATAATGTATAAATCTCCAAATAGCCCATGAAATAAGGAATAATCTCACAACATTATTCATTATTCATATTCAACATGAATTATTATTAGTTATTCTCAGACGGATATCGTCGTTTGTTGTGTGTAGAGCTGTGTGAGTACAGTAGTGCGGCAGCAGCACTGTCATGGGCACTGAAACGGGGGAGATGGAGACAGACAGACGGAAGAACATTTCAGCGTGCTGCGTTGCGCCGCAAAGCTTCGAATACCTTCAAATATTTCTCAAAAAATGGTATTTGGGACAGCCCTAATTCAATTCATCAAGACCTTTCTCCGTTTTGTGATTCTTCGTTCATCGTGGAGGCATAGATAGATAGTAACTTTAGTGATCCCGAGGGAAATTCAAGATGCGTTAAAACAAAGTTTTCTTCAAGAATTCAAGGTAACACAGGGTGAGGAATTGATATACATATGGTCCTTTTGTTGGTGAAGTACTCCTTTAAACTTCTGTAAGGGTTTTTAGAGTACTAAAGCTTCTCTGCTTTGGATTAAATATGTCAGTTGTGTAGAGAGCCTGTGTTGGGACACTACAAAAAACACTACATTTCAGTGCATGTTGGATCAGTTTGTTTGTAGAAGATCCATCATGGATCAAAAATGCAATAAGTGTCTACATGAAAGGTGAACACTGAGTTCAGGCTTGTGTGATCCACTTCTGTACACTTGATGAGTCTCAGCTTTACCTGTGCCTTTGAGATTTGAACCCTCTCGTTGAACAGTGACCAGATCACACTCTGGTAGCAGGGCGGCGTTGTTAGCGAGCCGTTGTAGCGATAGTAGCGTCCTAGATCCTTCGGGAGCAGGGACTCGATGTCAAAGGCTGGGATGGACACCTTCTGGTCTGCCAGTGGGAGGAAGGAGGAGAAAAAGAGTATGTGAGGTCTTATTGACAACACTGCTGGAGCCAAGTATCCTCAACTTTTCATCAGTACTTTAAATGCCCAAAGCAATGTGTTTCCATTCATGTTGTGCTTTAGAACAAAATATGTAGCCTAAATAAATAATATTTTGTAATAAAAATGAAAATGGAAACTGCTAATTCCTAAGTAGTGAGAGAAAATGTAAATGAAGTGTGGGCCAAACAGCAAGATGTGTTCAATTTCAAGTAGACCTACTAGCATGTCTGACGCGGCTCAGGTAGTTGAGGATGTTGTTAAATGCCAGGTTGGTCTCCTCACCTGTCTGGGAAACCAAAACTCAGGCTGAAATGTTTATTACATTGCTCAAAATACTACTAATGCTAGTGTTTGTTAGCATTTGTTTTTATTACCACAATGAGAATTCCTAAAACAGCCAAGCCTTCGCTCTGCGTCATCGCTGTGGACATGTTGGGGTAGAGCTCAGAGTTGTAGTGCACCACATGTAGCTGGAGAGAGGAAGAGCATTGTTAGTTTGTCCATCCACACTCATGAGAAAGAGAAAGACGTCCTGGTTTAACCTCAGGACAGCTGAGGGTTAAAAGAAGAGAGAGACTGGTAGAGGGAAAGCTGCGTGCAAACTCAGTTTTTCCTTCTGAGAGAATGACCGAAGAAAGGACAAGGAGACTGATGTGAATGAGAAAGAGCTTAATTGTCTCATTATGTAATACGACCAGTCATGCTTGACAGGCTCCATTTTTTTACTGATATTTGGCCTCTCTTTCATGTTGTTTGTTATTTTTTTTTCATATCATTTCATCGACTCGTTATTTTTGTCTTTTTAATCCGTTTAATTCCCTCTCGCCTCCCAACTGCTCACCCCTGAAGAAACCTTTGTGTTGGCAAACATGGACAATGACAGATGGAGAGGAACTGAGGTGCTGAGATGGCTTACCTGCCCTCTGTACTCCCTTCTTTCTCTACTCGTTCTCCATCTTCTGCCATCCCTACAAAGGTTATTCAGTACAAGTTGTATGTCTTCAGGTTTTTTTTATCAACAGCAATCTAACCTGAAAACGTTCTCGTCTGTCTCTGCACCCCTCTCTCGGCCTACTCCTACATGCTCCCCCCTACTGGCTATGGCGTGCACATGCTTTTGACTCGTGCTTTTCCTGTGTTCTCTCTCAGGTGTGTCTGGTCTGGCCTGATTGAGGGAAACCAATAAATAGAGGGCAGGAACTTTGGCTCGCTCTCTCCTTCACTTTCCTGCCTCAGCAGCAGCACCAGTCTGTGCTTGGACATGATTTAGATCTTTGGCTTTTGTTAGTTCTTTGTATTTTTGATGGGTCCAGTAGTCCTGTATTTCTGTTTGGTTTTATTTCTGTTGGGTTTACAGTAGGTTAGGGTGTCTCCCCTTCTTTTTGTGAACTTTGGCCGGCCCATCAGTCTTCTCTTGGTATGTTGGGGTTGGGTCAATCTCAGAACCCATTTGCCATCAGCAGATTAGCCTCTGGAGGCAAGGGGCTGTATTTCTGGGGTTCCAGTGTAGCCAGCGGATATCCGGGCCAAGACTTCCTTTTCTGTCCGCTGCTCATTGTTTAGAGTCCGATTGGCAACTTGCGTTGAGAGATTGGAGTTGATGTTGAGAGACGACGTCTACGACTGGATTGTTTCCCAAGGAGCCAGTTTAAATCTAATTTTAAATCATTAAAAAGCAAATCATCATCGGACGATAGCCGGTGGGTTGTGAGTTGGCATTTCGGCCAATACGTTCCGACCATAGACTGTATATGACGATGGACGACTCGCCTCCACTTCCTCCCACTGTACAGAAGTGAAGCCAAAGTATCCCGGATACAGGAGCTGCCATCTTGAGATTTTGATGTCATTTGGAGCCAGAGTCTGTGGAGCCGCGGTATCGAGGTTACCCGTCCGAACCAATAACGAGCCGAGCGCGACTGCAGCTGGTCAGCGAGAGAGACTCACATGACATTTCACTCCCTTTTTACAGCATCAAATGACCTATACTGCAGCCAGTGCGATCGAGATGTTTTGGCTTCACTTTTGGGGAGCTGTCATGTTGTCCATCTTTATATACAGTCTATCAATCTAGATCAATGAGAGAGACTATCTTGTAGCCACTCCCGATCGGTGACGTAGAACTTGACTCTGTCATATTAATAAGTTAAAATCTAACTATGATAGGGAACAGGTGCGGCAAGATATGGAGTTTTGCTGTTGCCTCTGTGGTGCTGTCCAGTGCTGAAGTTGCTACACCGCTTGTTAGCCTTGTAGCGGGTAAAGTCTCAGGGGCACTGCTCGGTACTGAAATGAGTGACAGGGGGGGTTGTCTGTGGTTTTGACCCAAGGATAATTGTCAGTCTCTGAGATCTTGCAGCACCTTTCTGTTCGTTTGTCTCATCTTTCCGTGACGCAGCGCTCAAGCCTGGTTGAGCTAATTGAGTCTAATGCAATACTTGCTGATGTTCCTTCTCGGGCACCCTTGCTGAAACACGATATTGGTGTGGGTGACCAACAGCCCAATAAACAGCATCCATATCAAGTAAATCAAGACACACGTCGCCATCTTATGAAGCAGATGGTGGATATGGTACAGCATGATATTGCTGAGTCCAGTTGTAGTGCGTGGAGCTTCCCGTGTTTGCTTGGTGATGAAGCTAATGGTGAATATTGCATCCGTACAGATTAGCGAAAAGTGTAACAAAACCTGACTGTTATCCTCTTCCACGGATGGAGGATTGTGTGGATCGTGTTGGGGAGCTAGATTTGTAATGAAGTTAGACTTATTGAAGGGATACTGGCGTTGACTGAGAGTGTGAAGGAGATCTCTGCGTTGGTCACACCTGATGACTTTCTTCGGTATACGGTCATGGCCTTTGCCATATTTACATGCGTAATGCAGCAGCCACTTTTCAGCATTTGATGAATGTAGTTCTCTCTAGGCTGCTGTTCTGTGAAGCGTATCTTGATGATCTGGTTTTCTGTTCTGGGTCGTGGGTTGAACATATGCAGCAATTGCATACAGTGTTTTGTTGTTTGAAAGAAGCAGGTTGGAATCTTGGGAAGGCTTTAGGGGGTGGTCAGGTTTGTCCTGTTCAGACGAAGGTGGAGTGTATTGTGCCTGTCCCTGTTCCAACCACCTGAACTGAGCTTTGTTGTTTTTTAGCCATGGTTGGTTATTATAGGGCTTCTGTAAAAATGCCCCCGCCATAGCCTCGTCCTTAACTGACATGCTAAGTCCAAGGGATGATGAGGTGGAGTTTGTGAATGGAGACCTTCAATGTAGAGGTCAGACATATCCGTGGCAGGATTAATATTCTGGCTGACACATTGTCGTGCCTGTAAACAGCTGTTTCCTGAACAGGATTTATTGTTCAACATTCTGATAAGAATGTGTATTTCCTTGTGTGAACTTTGCTTTTCTCTTTCAGCATACATTGTTCAGTAACTTACGGTGGAGGTCAGTGTTGTGCAAGTTCATACTTGGTCAAAGAGCTAGGTCAAAGTGCAGTTCACACAGATTCAAATGAGTTCACGTTCATTTCTTCCATTTTTTCTTTTTAACTGGTCAGATGCTGTGGCGTTTAGTCTTCCTGACTTATTTTCACAATAATATGAACAAAAAGTTTAGAGATGTATCTACCATCAGGCTTTGCTTGCTGGCTGGTTTACTTTGCATGAATGTAAGCTTTCATGTCAATACAATGGAAGTTTCTTAGAGATACTTTTTCTCCACCTCATGTGTAGATGTCATAGACTGCATGGACGTAGTCACCATTTGGTTTGTGGACTACGGTTGTGAAGCCTCGGGTTCAGCATTTTTGGCCGTCACCATCTTGGTTTTTGGCTGTTGCCATCTTGGTTTTTTGGAACCAGAAGTGACATTAGAGCTGGAGTTAAGTACCACCGAATGTTGAATAAGACATTTTTAGGCGACCAAAATGTTAAAATTAACATGCACTGAAAACACACTAAAAGGTTAAAGTTGTAAGACAAAAACACGGACAACTCCCAGACCGGACAACGCCGTGGTAGCAACCTGTCAATCACAAGGTAGCCACGCCCTAAAGCATCCCCTGCTTTATGGTCTAGTTGACTCCAAATGGGACCATAATTTACTAAATGAACATCATGCTGTATTGAAGAAGACTTGAAACTACCGATTGAGACCATAAACTCATGTTTACAATGTTTACTGGGGTAATAAATCAAGGGAGAAGTAGGCTCATTTTCTCACAGACTTCTATACAATCAGATTTGTTTTTGCAACCAGAGGAGTCGCCCCCTGCTGGCTGTTAGAGAGAATGTAAGTTGAAGGCACTTCAACATTGGCTTCACTTTTCAGACCCGGAGGTAGCCGCCTGGTAGATGTGTGTCCTGTAGAAATGTATTCATACACTGTTAAAATCTACAGTGTAATCCATTTTTTAATCTGCTGTTAAATCTTTGTATAATTATAGAGGCTCAATTAAATCACAATTATCTTTAAAAGTTAGAAAGTTAATTGTGTAAACACACAATTGGCATCCTGGTTCATCCTAATTATTTTACCTGCACAAATGTCACATTGTTAGCTTGGTAGAATTAACACTTTTTCATCTTCTTCTCCATAACAATGAACAGAAAGTAGATTTCTGTGTTTGCAGGCTACTCTTGGGATTTCTGACCTTGTAAATCTTGATTCAGAGTCGAAGCTTTTTAAACTGATTTTTTATTTTTTATTTTACCTTGGATATTGTGGTAAATCTATTTGTGTTTCTTCCATTTTAATAATATCAGAATTGTCATAAGAGGTACACTCTCAGTTCATATTTTTGTATTAAACTACTATATATCACAGTAGATGACCTTGACTGCCCCTTTGCTCTATTCATAACTGGATTTTACCGTACAGTGAGCTGTGTTTAAACATACCTCTGCATCTGCACTCATTCCATTGATGGTGTGTTCACTACCGCCGTAACTCGGGCCGCCGCTGCCCCAGTGGAGGTGCATTTGCACAGCTGTAAAGAGCCAGGGCAGCCCCCCTAGTCCCATCCAGTCAGGCAGCTCAATCACCACTGATGGAAAGAAGAGCAAAACAAGAAATACTAGGAAGGCATATGATGAGAAAGGGCAATTTTTCTTAAAAATTAATATAAAAAAACAGAAAATTTAATTCATTTCCTGAACGTATAAATGGGGAGTAAAAGGTTTGCTGCCAGGTTACGACTGAGGACAGCGCAGTATAAACAGAACAAGCGTAAGGCTGCTCGGATACCCGGGAGAGGGTCGTATTAGGAGCTTGCTGCCATAGTTACCTGTGTGTCCGTTGTTGTACAGAGTGAAGGGCTGGTTGCCGTGCTGGCTGTAGCCCAGTGGGGTCAGAGGCATCAAACTGGGGTCATATTTAGTCTGGGTGGTTACCACGTCAACGGGGGACTGAGAAGTACCACCGCATTCGGGGAAATAGTCCGACCACTCGGATTGACCCACCAAGCCTTTGGACAGGAGAAAAGACAATGATGTCACCAAATCACACAGCCCGCTGGCTGCCAGTCCTCCAGTGAAAAGCCTCCATTGATCAGTCTCTAATTATACAAGACAATTATTGCGGTTCTGTCTAGGTTCACAGCCTCGTTGTGGTGAATTTAATAAAACTTATAATTAGAAAATAGGGTTTCATAACGGTCATAATAGGCAATGAAAGTATACACATAACATATCTGTGACTACACAAGGCATGTTTTATGTTTGGGCCATTAGGGTGATAAAGGATCAACAATACTCTCTTTGCTATTGATGGTTTTTCATTAAATGGAGATTCCACTATTCAGCATAAACCTCAGTTAGGTCTTTTCTTGCCAACAGTTACACAGTTTTTTTTCGGTGGGGCATTTTGTCAGTCAACACTGGTATCCATAAAAGAAAATGGTGGGGTGTGTGTATCAGTAACCACAGGTAACACCGTCTCAATCATTTCTAACCACAGCTGAAATCTTTTGTTGTACTATAATGAATGCTGCTCTGGATCAGACTATCGAGGCTACAATTGAAATGAAATTCAAATGCAGGTGACGTGAACCTTCCACGAAACAAAAAAACTCACACACACATGAACGGCTACCGACAAAGGCAGGTCATCGAGGCACTACTTTGAAAAACTTATGTCAACTGATAACAACCACAACATAATCAATACTGAATGTCACTTGAGCCTTTTATTACCTCTTCCAACCTCGGTTGTATCCAGATGCCCTGACATCTTCGGTATTATTATATAGAAATAAATAACATATAGATCCTAAAGGTGTCACGGACAATGGTACACTATAATTCTGTTTAGATATTCAGTATGAACATCTGCAAAATTTGCACAGGTCACACAAATGATAGATTTTTTTACATTTGCACTAAGTAATATAAAATGTTTTTTCTAAGCCTGACATTAAAATCAGAAAATTAAAATTCTTTCCTATATAAATAATATTATTTTTGAATTAAGTGTCCCTTTCTTCATTTCAGAGGAATGATTTATTTCAATATATTAACACTAGTTTTCTTTAGAGTAAATTCCTGTATTGCAAATGGATGGAATTGTTGTATCCATAGTAAGATTTTTAAGATTTACAAATGAATATTGACTTGTTAAAATTGACATTTTCCATGGCAGGCAAAAACACAAAAATAGTTATTATTAATAATAATAATAATAATAATAATAATAATAATAATAATAGTAATAATATTTTTGTCTTTGGGGTCAGAACACCGAGGATTAACCTCCCATCGCAGTTTTATATGGTTCTCAAACATCTTACAAATCTGCTGAAAATTGCAGGAAAAAAAATATAAAATGACGACCTTCATTCCTGAAGGACAAATTCAACTTCAAATTTGCACATAATTAAAAACCTGGTAAATAATAGAATTATAATAACGTAAATATTTTAGAAACTTACTTTTAGATAATGCACAACATAATATTATAGTTGACAATATGCACAGTTATTGTACATTTTTATGTTAATCAATATACAGATTGAATGGTTACAGTTGGGTTACTATGAACATCTCCTGCTATCAGTTAATGTACTTATGTGTATACTGTACTTATATTGTAAAATATGCTCTGTATTTCAAATTCATGGACATAAATAGATCATTATCGTACAACAATTAAGACGAATTTAATTATAAAATGGACATAGAAATATTGATAGTAATTGAGGGAGAGGAGAGTGATTCAGGCTTTGGTTCACCAAGTGAAAAAAGAAACTGGTCTCCCCAATTGCATAATAAAAGAAAGTTAGAGAAAAGAGGCTGAAAGAAAAAGAGAGTGACATGTGAGTCAAAGAATGTGAATTTCAATTGCAAGGAGAGGAATGCTTTAGAAAACAGACGGCACAAAAAAAATGTGTCAGTAGTTGCAAAAAAACGTATAAATCATATATTTGCATCTGCAGATTTTGCAAATGTTAAAGTTGTTAATAACGAGCATGTAAAAAGCTGAACAAAAAGTAAGACCAAATTAACCCCACAATGCATGTGAGTACTGTACCATGTTCGTTTGTCAGCCATGGATGATGGTTTGGTTGTAACACAATCATGCCTCTCTCTCTCTCTCTTTCACACACACAATGTAAGGAGTGATGTAAACACATACCACATCTCCTCTCCCGCTGTTCGCCCAGTAGCTGCAACCCCCACCTTGTACCTCTAATCTGTTCTCTGCCCCCCTTACCCCTCACTACCCTCCACAGCAAAGCCCCGCACCACGACCCAACTTCAAAAGTGAGTCCCGCGGCCCCTGCCACTGGTCGCCATGGAGGTCTCCATGGTAACCAGAGGCCGAAAATTCTGACCCTCAGCACCTATTCTACCTCTCGTAGCATGCCATCCATATCCTGAATACAGTTAGGAACAAACACACACACATGAATATTCAGTCACTCAGAGCATGATGAGGAAACAATGGAATGTGAGACCGACTTTCCCTCGATTACTTTACATAACTGTCCGTCTCTGGTGGAAAGAAGCCGTGTAATTCTGCCCTTTCGTGTGACAAAATGTTGTGCATAACATAACAACTGACTTTCCACTTCAGCTAACAGCTCAGCAACAACCACATCATGCAATGATATGTCACACAACATGCCTCACACACACACTCATTCATGTGGACTGTGAATCCCAGTGAGTTTTATTTTGAAAAATCTTGACTAAAAACAAATTAAACTCCTAAACTCCTAAGACACATGTCACTAAACTAGGGCTGTCAATCAATTAAAATATTTAATCGCGATTAATCAAATGATTGTCCATAGTTAATCACAATTAATCGCAAATTTATCAAACATTTTTTATCTGTTCAAATGTACCTTAAAGGGAGATTTGTCAAGTATTTAGTACTCTTATCAACATGGGAATGGACAAACATGCTGCTTTATACAAATGTATGTATATATTTATTATTGGAAATCAATTAACAACACAAAACAATGAGAGATATTGTCCAGAAACCCTCACAGGTACTGCATTTAGCATAAAATAAATATGCTCATATTATAACATGGCAAACTCAAGCCCAACAGGCATAAAGTGGGCATGTCTGTAAAGGGGAGACTCGTGGGTATTTTCATTCACATATCTTGAGGTCAGAGGTCAAGGGACCCCTTTTGAAAATGGCCATGCCAGTTTTTCCTCGCCAAAATTTAGCGTAAGTTTGGAGCGTTATTTAGCCTCCTTCACAACAAGCTAGTATGACATGATTGGTACCAATGGATTCCTTGGGTTTTCTGGTTTCTTCACTCTAGCTTTAAAACTGAGCCTGCTACAACCTAAAAATCACAAGTTGCGTTAATGCGTTAAAGAAATTAGTGGCGTTAAAACAAATTCGCATTTACTAAACATATTGGCTACCAGTGTAAGATTACACCACATGTTTCTGCCTCCGTATCTATTATACTAATGCCTAAATGACCTATGTATAGATACCAGTTTGCTCCTGTCACGGCCTCTACAGTTTGCTGTGTATTCTCCTGTATGTACTGTACATCGGTGTTGCTCTCCTGAATACATGCAGAGTGGTGGTCTGTGTGGCCCATTCATTCCCACAATGTCATTGTCCACAGCATAGGCAGCCAGTGTGCGTCCACAACACAATAAACACATAGGTTATTGTGCGCCGCAACAATACGGGGCACGATTTGGTATGCTTTTGCTTCATCCCGTCCCATCTCCCTCATCCTCGTGCACCTGCCTCCCCCCGCCTGCCTCTCTCTCTCTCTCTCTTCCACTCTGCCTTTTTCTTGCTTTCTTCCTCTCCATCTCCCTCCACCCCTTCATCATCTCTGTGTGACTGCTGTGCTAATGCCAGCTTGTTGAACTGTAACTAATACAGACAGAGAGAGAAGTAGAGGAAAACAGAGGGAGAGGGGTTGGGAGATATGAGGGAGGGGAAAAAAGCAAAAAAATCCTGCCCAACTTACAGAAGCTTTTATGATAGTTTTAATGTTTTAGAGATACATATTTAACATGTGACAAGACTGAGTTTCATTCAGATAATTGCACTACTTTTCAGTAAACTTGTTTTTGTTATTAGCAGACAAGATTACTGCAAATCACCCTGAATTAGGACCAAAAAAATCATATCAAATGCTATTTATTAAAAAATGGATTCCTCCTGGTCTATATAGCTTTTAATAGTCTAGCCCCAAATCATACATTATCTGACATACATATAAAACGTATCCAGATTATCATCCACCCTCTGTGTATGCTTTTTTATCTTTACATTTTTTTCCATTTCAATTTTCAATTCCCTTTTGTGTGATATTTTGTTGTACAAATAAACTTGAATTTGAACTCACCAGTGTAGGTCCAGGTAACTTCCTCTGAAAAATAATAAAACAAATAGGAACACTTCTATAACTCTTATTTTTAGCCAGTTCTTTAAGTGGTTTCAGTGGTTTTAAATTTGACTGACCATGTTAAAATATTATATATTTCACATAACTCTATAATATGTTATGTTTTCATCACTTCTAATCATTAATGCAGTACAATTCAAACAACAAGTGCACAAATACTACTCAAATCCACCTGTTATTTGTGGATATTTACTACTGCTCACACTAAAACACCCAAATAACAGCAATATCAAAGCAAAACAATCTCACATGATGCTGATTATTTAGTTGAGTAAGACCTTACCAGCAGCGGGGGCAGTGGTCCACTGGAAACACAGAAGCATTAGAAGGATAAAAAGACCCAAAGAGTCCATGTTAGCCCTCCTTGCCCATACACAGCAATGAATAAAGGCGAACAGAGAGATGAGGAGCAAGTGAAAGAGAGAGAGAGGGAGAGAGAGAAAGGGAAGGGGGGGAGACGGACTGGGTCCAGTGATCCCACCTGCCACAGCTCTGTTTAACAGCCAGAGTGTGGATGCTTCACGCCGGCTCCACTCTGGCACACAGGGGCACCAGAACAGGTCTCAGAAAGGGAGGGATGGAGAGAAAGTATGCAGAGAAAAGAGAGAAAAGAGTGGGCAGAGATGGAGAGAAATCAGGGACGCAAAGGGGGACCAGTGAGTGAGAACTAATTCAGTGTTACAGTAGTTGTTGGAAAAGGAGGGTGAGAGGAAAACGAGAGGGACAGAATACAGTGCTGAGAAAAGGAGGTTACTGCAGGGAAACAATGGGATACAATAGATGGCTATATATGGGGCTATATGACGCAAAAACACACTGATCAAAGGGGAGAAATTAATTTGAGAAGAGGCATCTGACTCGATAAACTTTCTAAAATGTGTTTCTGAATTCTTGCAAGGTGAGAGGAAGTTGTTTCAGTTTGACAATAAATTTCATCTGATCTCATTTGTCCATATCTTTATTCACAAGTACTGCATGTTGTGACATCTTTCATATAAATGTGAATATGTATACATTACTTATTTATGGTCTACACTGTGTTAGGGACATCTTTTATATACTGTACTTCTTGAATTTTACTTGTATACTGTTTAAATATTTATATTTTTAATTGACAGTGCTTTAATGTCGTATAAATTCTTGTTTCAATACAGATGACAATGAACTTGAATGCTACCCCAGTAATCATCTCAAGTCAAGTCAATTTATTTAAGATAAGATAAGATAAGATAAGATGAACCTTTATTAATCCCCAGAGGGAAATTCAGGTGTCAAAGCAGCAACATCAGCAAACAGAGTGAAACACAGGAGAGGTAAAGGTATACAAGAATTATAAAAACAATAAATAGAGATATAAAAGATACAGAGTGAATGGGTGAACATAGTGTGTGCAGTCCGTCAATAAATAAATGTAGTATGTACAATAAATAAATGTAATATGTGCAGTCTATAAAGTGGTATATAGGATGTATAGTGTAAAGTGCGCCAGTGGTTAGAGTCCAAGATGGTTGCAGATAGTGCATGTTTAAAGGTAGATAGTGCATGTTTAAACTTCTTAAAGTCCTCCTAGTTCTCATATGGGGGTCAGCCTTGGTTGTGGAGCCTGATGGCTACCAGCATGAAGGACTGACCCAGGCGCTTTGTGTTGTGCCGAGGAGGGATGAGTCTGTGGCTGAAGGTGCTCCTCATCTTAACTAGCTCATCATGGAGGGGGTGGGAGGGGTTCTCCAGGATAGCGTCCAGCTTCCTCCTCATCCTTCCCTCTGCCACCACCTCCAGATCGTCCAGTTCAGATCCAACCACAGAGCTAGCCTTCCTCACCAGCCAACCATTTATATAGCCCAATAGCAAAAAATCACAAATTTGCCTCAGGGGGCTTAATAATCTGTTCAGCATCGGACATCCTCTGTCCTTAGACCCTAAATCAGTGATTCCCAAAGACTGGGTCGGGACCCACGGCTGGGTCACAGGAGATTTTATTAGGGGCACAAAATAAATTTGCAGAATTTCTTCCATGGGTAGCCGCAGAGCGGTCAGGATGCCCATTCTGACCCAATGTTATGGCTGATCGGTATACATTTTGTATATGAAGTGTATTGTATTTCATGTCCAAAACATTGATTTGATACATACATAAGGTATGTACATACATATTTATGTGTTAAATATTCATATATAAATAAGATAAGATAAGATAAGATTTTCCTTTATTAGTCCCGCAGTGGGGAAATTTGCAGTGTACAGCAGCAAAGAGGATAGTGCAGAAAACAAGATGCATCAGCTAACAGTAAAAAGAGCTAAACAAAGTGTAACAAAATATGAACCATTTAAATAGAAGGAAGTATAAAAATAGGAGCAGTATATACAGTATTGACAATAAACAGACTACTAACAAAATTACACAAGTGGAAAATGATATTGCACAGTGAGAATGAAATGAAATTCCACCTGAAAATATCAGGTTATTGTCAGTATGAATACTGTCTGCTACTTATATAGCATATATAATATAAGAAACAATTGTAATCGAATGTATAAAAACATTAAACTGGTCAGAATCAAACACACAAAAAGCGCGCTATGTGAATATATAGTATGTGATTTTAGTTTGACATGTGCGGAGTCTAAAGGTCTTTTTCACCTGAGACATTTTGTCACAACAATAAAAGCACAAATTTAAATAATAAAATTAACGATGGCTGAATTCCTTTGAGCCACTTCAGTTTCAGGGTTCTGGTATTGTTCATGCTGCCTCACTGTCACATTGTCGTGGCTCACTGGGACACTTGAATATAACCGAGCCATCGTTAATGTTATTACTACCACCTGTGCTTTTCTCACTATGACAAATCAAAATGTCTGCTGTGAAAAAGGTCTGTTGTTGTGTTCATCGTCAGATCTCTGCACCACTAAATGGAGTTCATAGTCATTTTAGTAGGTATGAATGTTGAACTTTTAACTGTCTCTGTGTCTCTGTGGTACGTCATTCTGTTGTCCGAACAAAGATTGGCTGTGAATTATGTCTTAAAATGTTCTGTTTCTGATCTACAGTATGTCTCTTACATAAACTGAACATACTGTACAGGAACATTAAAGCACGACTTGTTCAGGCTTGAACACGAGGGGGAGCTCTCTCCACGTCACATGTTGTAGGCTGATTCCTTATACTGAAGATCCACCCTAAAACTGCATTGTGTCATTCCTTCATATAACATTACAAAGATCTGTTACAACCCTGGAACTGCTCCATAGATAGTGAATAACAGAACAACCGTGGTAGTTTTAATGGGAAAAGGTGATTCACAGCTGCATTAGAAAAATCTTTTGGACGTAACATCCAAAAGCTAAAAATCTGAGCCCACGTGAGTCCATCACTATTTCATTGTCACTGGAACTGCTGCAAACTGCCACCTGATTACGTCACCAATTAAAGTTTTGATGCACTGATGAGATGAATTGTATATATAAAGAGATATTACAGGAATATTGATCCAAATTTTGCAATATTTTGCACTCCCCATCCTCTTCTTTTCAAACACTGCACACACATGCACACATTTGTGTGTATTCATATATGTAATGAAAAAATATGTTAATATATATGATCATATTTTTTCATTGTAGCATAAATGTTTCTATTTTATATATATATGAATCTTGACTTGTGCAGTATATGTTTTTTTTCTTTTCTCTTACTACCAAAATACCAAGGCGAATCCCATATGTCAAAATCGATTTGGGAATAAAACTAATTCTGATTCAAATTGTGTTTTTAGGGTGGATTTTCCCTTTTGAACTCTCAATTGCTATCCAGCCTTGAGTCTTTTGATCTAGATAACATCACACTCAGGAGTCAAGGATAAACATTAAAATATAACTGCAAAAGGTTACATCACTTACTGCATTGTGTATGGTAGCCACAACTCTGGAAGAGCCATTGTCTAGACTTTAAATAACAGACAGATGGATAAACAGACAGTCTTTTAAAATAAATTCTGATTAGTAGTCTGCTGAATTAAGTAGTACTATTAAGTATTGAGTATAGGCTATTAATTATTAATTATTGTAGAACTCCTATATTATTTTTTTCCTGAAAGTACAGAATAAGATAAATCGTTTATTTAAGTATAAAACAGCCTATTGTGCATGTTCCAGAGTAGACTATGTGTAATAGGCTTATTTTGTGTAAGAAATCTTGTATTTATTTCCACCAGCCTATAGTCTCATTTTTTGTAATCCCATCACGAGCTGGTGCAACCACTGTGTTACTCTCCCACAGCTAAGCCAATAATAGCTCTGTATGTACAGTCATTTGTCTCAGTGGTGACTAATTGTTTCTCAAATGATATCTCAGATCTGTGGCACTATAAATCCACAGTTTTATGTTTCCTCCGCCTCCTCTGTCTCTCTCTGTGTCTGTGTCTGTCTCTCTTCACACTGTGTACCGACCCGCTCAAACGTGAAGCACTTCAGCCAAAATTATGCAACAGCACTAGGCCTTTGCGCGCCTCCCATTGGTCGTTCAGCGTTCCATTAAGGGGCGTGGTTAGAGCGCATTCTCACACGCTATTGGTCGCGTCTTCGTAGGGGGGCGTGTCCTCTGATTTCATTCACAAATCCAGCATGTGAAGATCCCTCTGTTTATAGTGATGAACACATGTCCCGGATCCGCAAATGTGAGAGGGCGGAAAAACGCTGCAGCCTCGGTAGAAGACGGAGTGTGACTGTGTTTTAAATAGACGTTAATGCCTGTAGTGATTTATGATCAAATTATAGTCTATTATATACATAACATTATTTTTATTTTTTTATACTTTATTTTTTCTCTTTTTTCAAGGTTGTTTTCATATATGCAATTTACAGTTTGTAATTACAATAGTTTATAAACCCATTTTTATGTAGATGAGCTTATAGACAAACTCATTAAGTAGACTAGAGAAAATAACTTCAACATTCAAAATTGAAATAAAATGAAGAAAAGAAATAATAATAATGATAAAAAGAAAGAATAGCGTTAAAAAAACAAAACAAACATGTTATATGTTATGTATAAGTTATATATACATAACATTGTAATATGTTATAGCATAATTAATTCTTTAAATTTGAAAAATAATCATTTAATAGGACTGTTCCTGCTTGTCATGGCATTAAATATGAACTACTGGCATATGCATGCATCTGCAACCATACACATAAACAATAGAAAGGGGGATTTCATCTTTGTCAAAGTTGTTTAACTGTGGTACGTCAGTAGTGATTAAAGTTCTTGTATTTGAGAGAAGGGTTGCAGGAGGACAAACTGGCAGACAGACAGACAGGTGCAGTGCAGTGTGAGGACACAGCAGCAGCAGTGTGTAACTGTTTCCCAGCTGCCCGAAGGTTTCCAGGTGAAACGTGATCTGTTGCTCGGCCTCTGCAACGAGAGTGGGGAGACAGTTTAGTGTTTAGTCTCTCTTTAGGCCTCTGTCTTCCCCTCAGGCGGATCGGATTTCTGTTGTGGTGTCTTGCTCTGACCACACCTGCTTGGTGCGTTTGGCCTTAAAGGAACTCCTACATGCTTACACTAGCGCTTGCATACTTTCACAATGAGTAAGGCTTTAAGAGAAACGCCTCCGGGGGAAAGTCATTAAACAATGCAACCGAATACAATCCAGTTAGTATCGTCCTGAAATAAACCATTTACTGTGTCGCCCTACATGTCACATGAGGACACAAGCCTCAGCGGTGAATCTACAAATAATTTACACCGTGTTATTGTAATTTATATGCAACGTATCTGGTTTTATTCCATATGTCCATCACTCCATTTCTGCCTCGAGTAACACAACTGAAGAAGGCTGTATTTTCCATATTAGTGCCCAGTTTAACACATTGCACTTTGACCCACTTCACCGACAAAAGCACCATCCATAGGCTTAGGCTTGACATATTCACTCCTATTGAATTCTCAAGCATGTCAATACAAGGGGATGATAATGAGAAGGGAACGGAGATACAAAACACAGAAACCAGGTGGGGGGATGGGACGAAAGGGAGATGGAGAGATGGAAATGATGGGGGTGGTCGTCAACACCCGTGAACTCAGGGTTGGTTCACTGGGTTCATGTGCTGCAGAGGAATGCTGTGGGGGTTGGAGAGCTTTTTCTATCGACCTGGTCGCTGTTACAAACAGGAACCTCTCCCTTGGTTTACTATTACCCAAGGTCAACCACCGACAATAAGAGGGGCTTGTTTGCTCACCTGGTGTTGAGGTGACTAGGTGACGGTAGGTACATAGTTACAATGTTCAAAGACAGGCATTGTCAGTCAAACAAGGACACAGATTGTTGTGTGTGTTGAGGAGAGGGTTCACTGCGTTCATGTGTATGTTGTATGTATAGCGGGGGAAGGGAAGCCCCTTCCTCTCCTGACATTAACATGCAAGGCGCTTAGAGGCATCCACCGCTCCTCATACTTTAACCCGGCATTTCACATCTAAAAATACCAGTAAAACCCAGCATAATGACCGACCTGCAATTAAGGTCTTATGAGGAGAGAAAATACCAATACCAGTATAGGACAGAAAATGTGTGTGTGTATGTGTGGTCTATACATATATGTAGTGGTGGTGGTATACTGCACTGCATGTTTCACGTGAGGGTGACTGAGTTCACTCTGTAGTAACCTTAAGTAGTGGGGGAAGCTGCTACGTGACCATGAATCACGGACCTGCTGCCTTAAGGTCAAATCCCTGTTCCTTACATTTTGATCTTTTAGTGGCCTTACTTTAACAATAGAGCCACGATGACACAAAATAGAATAAAATATTACATTTCTTATCAAAATATCTTGTTTTTATTTACATTTTTCTACTTTTAACTCCTCTTTAGCCACATTTTCAGTTGTGCAACTTAAGCAACAACAACATTTTTTATAAATGTTTGAGCCACAAAGCCTGTTTGTCAGTTTAGATTACAAGACAACTGAAGAAAACAGAAAAATAAAATCTCTTGAAGTGAAACAGCAATAAATACATAAAACTAAAACAATATAATAACAAATTTAGATTGACAGTTATAGCCAAGACAGGGTTAAAGGATTATGTTGGAATAATAGGTTGACCTATTCCTGGCAATGTCACGTACCACCAGCTGTGTGATATTCCTGCTCTGCTCCTGAAAATGTCACATCTCATAGGTATTTGCTCCTATAGGATCTTCAAGTGAGGTATAGGCTTACTGATGACTGACTTTACTCTTGAATAGTCTTATCAGAAAGGCTGAATAAAGGAGGACGGATCCATAGAAGTGTGTGTTAGCATTACTTGGTTATTAAAGTTGTATCATGTCATTGAATCAAATATAGAGATGTTTACTGTAGACTGACTCTATACACTATCTATAATTGATGTAAGAGTGCTCTATTTCACTATAATCTCGTAAGGTGACAATGACATGGTATGTGTGGTGAGATGTTGCTAGACTCAGTTGTAAATAAATTAGGGCAGTCAGAGTTAACGCGATAACAACATGTTAACACAAATTCGTTTTAACACCACTAATTTCTTGAATGCATTAACGCAACTTAGCGACCTCAGTTTTAAAGTGGAAAACCTAATGAATCTATTGGTAGCAACCATGTCATACTATAGCTTGTTGAGAGAGGCTAAATAACGCTCCGAAGTTAAAAAAAAAAAACTGGCATGGCCATTTTCAAAGGGGTCCCTTAACCTCTGACCTCAAGGGTACCCACGAGTCTCCCCTTGTGATAATCACATGCAGTTTGAGGCAAGTCATAGTCAAGTCAGCACACTGACACACTGACAGCTGTTGTTGCCTGTTGGGCTTGAGTTTGCCATGTTATGATTTGAGCATATTTTTATGCTAAATGTAGTACCTGTGAGGGTTTCTGGACAATATCTGTCATTGATTTGTGTTGTTAGTTGATTTACAATAATAAATATATACATACTTTTGCATAAAGCAAGCATATTTGCCCACTCCCATGTTGATAAGACTATTAAGTACTTGACGAAACTCCCTTTAAGGTACATTTTGAATAGATTAATTAGCGATTAATCGTAATTAACTATGGACAATCATGCGATTAACTGCAATTAAATATTTTAATCGATTGACAGCCCTAAAAAAAAAAAAAAAAAGACTTGTGATTGAAGTCTCCCGTCACAGGCTAGATTTTTTTAAAGCCTGAAAACAGAGCCATGAGGAGGTGGAGGAGGAGGCAGAAGAATTATAATTTGCTGAAAGGTTATTATGGAATTTTTGCCCAATGACGCCAAAAAAATTCAGTCTACTGCAGGTTTAAGTCTGTTCTATCAATCAGTATGAAGAGTACAAGATTAGAGGTCCATCATTCTCAACAGCATGGAGAAGAAAAACTAATAAATGCTTTGCTGGTGTTCATTATACACTCACCGGCCACTTTATTAGGCACATCTGTTCAATTGCTTGTTAACACAAATAGCTAATCAGCCAATCACATGGCAGTAACTCAATGCATTTAGGCATCTAGAGGTGGTGAAGACGACTTGCTGAAGTTCAAACCGAGCATCAGAATGGGGAAGAAAGGGGATTTAAGTGACTTTGAACATGGCATGGTTGTTGGTGCCAGACGGGCTGGTCTGAGTATTTCAAAAACTGCTGAACTACTGGGATTTTCACGCACAACCATCTCTAGGGTTTACAGAGAATGGTCCGAACAAGAGAACATATCCAGTGAGCGGCAGTTGTGTGGACGAAAATGCCTTGTTGATGTCGGAGGTCAGAGGAGAATGGGCAGAGTGGTTCGAGATGATAAAAAAACAACAGTAACTCAAATAGCCACTCGTTACAACCAAGGTATGCAGAATACCATCTCTGAACGCACAACACGTCCAACCTTGAAGCAGATGGGCTACAGCAGCAGAAGACCACCCGGTACTAGAACTGGCCACTTTATTAGGTACACATTGTACCTAATAAAGTGGCCGGTGAGTGTAGTTCTGCATGCATTTATTCAATTAAACCCTATCACTGGTGATGGGTTGCATAAGGTTTCTTTTTTTTATTGTGTTATAAAGTGATTACAAAACAAGTGAAGACATGTGCAGGGACATATATAAAAAAATACCAAAATATATTATACAGAGAAAGACAAATAACAAAGTACAAAAACAAAAACAAGATGATGGGATAAAAGCAGGTTGAAGAATGTGTGTGTGTGTGTGTGTGTGTGTGTGTGCGTGCGTGCGTGATGTGATGTGGATAGTGGGTGTGTGTTTGGCATTGAATGAGGCTAGATGGTCATATATGACATATATATCTACTCTTAAAAACACATACTGTACACATTCTACACTATATTCACTTTTTTTAATAGTCCTGTATCACAGCTGTTACCCTGCACTATATTCAGTTTTAACAGTTTTCTTCACCTCCTTGTATTTTTATATCTGGTATATTTTTTTGTACTTTGTACTTTGCACTACTGACTTTTTTACTGCCTTTTTACTAATATGTTTTGCACTATGGAACTGTGATGCTGGAAACTTGAATTTCCCTTGGGATCAATAAAGTCACTATCTATCTATCTATCTATCTATCTATCTATCACTCTACCTACCTACCTACCTACCCATCCCACCCATCCATCCATCCATCCATCCATCTATCCACCCACCTATCTATCTATCTATCTATCTATCTATCTATCTATCTATCTATCTATCTATCTATCTATCTATCTATCTATCTATCTACATCCATACATAATAATGTTTCTTATTTCTGCTTCAATGTTTTGGTAGTAAGTGTGAGGAGGTGTGGCAGTAAACACAGCTCATGCATCAGATGCATATAGAACATATTGTGCATCTCTGGAGGCCGATGCTGTCGTGCGTGTGCGTGTGTTTACACCTCTCTCTCTCTCTCTCTCTCTTTTTTGTAGTAGAGCAGACCTGCCTCGACTCTCCATGCAGCACGGGCGACACATGAGTGGGCCGGACCGTGAGTGCCCGGGTCTCCGTCCAATCAGCGCCGAGTAAAGCAATCACTGGCTGGAGGAAGCAGCCAGTAGCGCGCGGCGCCGCCGGGCCGGCAGCCAATAGGATGCGCGTAAAACGTGGGCACGTGGATCCGCGCACATGTTGACGCTCGTAAACTGGCGAGAGAAGCAGCTCGTATAGACACAACCAGAGGAGCGGCCGGCAGGGAGGTGTGTGAGTGTCTGTAGAGAGAGATGCTGCTCCAGCTCCGAGTCTACTGACGGATCTGTCCTATCAAAGCAGGAGATAGAGCCTTTAATGTTTCTAGCAGCTGCTGTTTTATCATCACATTACTGAAGGTGAGTTATCTCCACTAACTTCATTATTTGTGTTTTATTATGGCTAAACGTTTCCTGAAGTTGCCTAAAGGAATTTCCTGTCCCGCTGTGTATCCTGCTGCTGCTGCCGGCACTATTTGTTCATTATAGCCTAAAGCTTTTTTTTTTACTCACGTGGCTTATTTGCTCCATCTATTTTTGTTAATACATTATTATCATGTAATGATAGAACATTACATTTATACAATTTATATTTACTTTGCTGTCATGTGTCATCCGGGTTTATTTCTAATATTTGAATGCTTTTTGTTGTTGTGTGGAACATGTTGTATTAGAATATATTAGTTTCTGTTGTGGGCATCGTGGTATATAGTGCGGAGACACACGCACACACACACACAGACAGGCAGCCAACACCTGAAACGCAGCCTCATGGTCCATGCCTACCTGTGCAGACTGTACCGACTAAATGCACCATAACCTCCTCCACCCCATCCCACTCACCACTCCATCCTCATCCCATCCACATCCACATCCCCATCACTATCCACCAGAACTAAAACCACAGAGGGCATGGAGGAAAAAAATAGGAATAAATCTAATTAGTGTACTTCCACGACTCGTGCAGATGCATGTAAACAACGTGACATTTGGTTTTAAGAGGATGCCTGAAAGGAAGCCACACATTAAATGTAATTTTGTTGAAAAATGTCCTGAAATTGAGACATTGTGTGGGCTCGATGAGTAGTTCTTGTGTAGCCACACTGCAAAAAATCTGTCACTCTTCTTTGTCTGAGAGCGAGTTTAGACTTCTCATATTGATAAATCTGTGTTGATGATGATATGTGTATGTAACCCCCTCCAATTTCCCCCCTCTGTGTTGGTGGGATCAAAGACCACTCAGAGATTACACAGTGATCCAAAAGAAAGAAAGGAGATGAGAGACAGAGAGAGAGAGAGGGGCACATGGCTAGAGATACAGAATGTAAAATGTGAGTAAGAGAGGAGGAGGAGGAGGGCTGGTCTGTGGAAGAGGAGCACCAGGCTTGTGTGCATAACGAACAGGATGAGCTGAGGGGAGAGCAGAGAGAGAGAGAGATGAGAGGCATACAGAAATACAGCCGTAGAGGAAGAGGTTTGTGTGTGTGTATGTGTGTGGATCCAAGGGGGGATGGAGAGCAAGCCCGAGACAGGGAGGAGGGGCTAGAGAGAGCACCGGAGGCAGTGGGAGAGAGAGAGAGAGAGAGAGAGAGAGAGACTGCCTATTCTGATTTCACTACTCTACAAGCTCCCATCCCCCTCACGTTTTACTCTCCTCCAGTCTCCAATCTCCTCAATGGGAGCCAGACATGCACTACCATTGTGTGCCTACTGCCTACCCCCAGTCCCACTCTGCACCATGTTAAACTAGGGCACTGGTATACCCACCATTTTGAGTAATTGGGGTTATTATTTTTGGTAGCGAGATATGGGGGGGGCGGAGGGGGATGGAGTGTTGCCAAATGGAAAGCAGTTTTTTTTTGCTATGATTTTGTTTCCTTGTCTGTCTCCATTTGCCTCTCACAATAGTAACACCTTGCAGTCTTTTTTTGTTTATTTCTAAGCTGTTCTAACAGCCCTAAACCTTTCTGCCCCAACAGCAATGCAGTCCCAGGGCAGCACTTCCTCTCAGCCCTCCTTCGATTCCCTGAGCTCCAGCGACAGCCTCTTGTTCAGCGACTCGGAGCAGGCGGAGGACGACACAGACGTCTTCCTGACAGACAGCTCTCCCTCTGTCATCATCGGTGGCGTGGGCGGGGTCGCGGCCAATGGAGACAGGGGGTCGGAGAGTCCCGGGTCCCAGTGGACGTGCGACGGCTTCACGGATAAAGAGGAAGACGAGTCGTACAGGTCGGAGAGAGGCGGCAGCAGCAAGGCGGCTCACATCGGTTTGGCCGAGGCGAATCCTACAAGCCAGATACCAAAATCACAGGGAGATCTGCTGTTTGCTCAAAAGGTAAGTGATGACAGAGCAATGTTTGCAGAGGAAAGCCCAACGAACTGAGTCAGACAACGAGGCCTAACCCAAACTCCGTAGTAATCTATCTTCTCTTCCTCTACCTCTGTCAGTGTGCTGAGCTACGGGGTTTCGTCAGGCCCCTGTTGGAGCTGCTGAATGGACTGAAGAGGGGCCGATTCGATCGAGGTAAGCGCCCTTGCATCGCTGCTTTCAGTCGAGCATGCCTGCCGACTGGCAGCTGAAGTTGTAGACGCTGAACACGGGCTTATATGATCTGAGCGGCCTCAGTCCATTTCAATAAAGAGAGTGTTCCTTTGTGCAGCAGCAGTCTGTATTGACGCAGCCTATTGATGTGGTCCAAAGTGCAGCGTGTGTGAAGCGACCGTCTTGTGGCTGACTCATCAGAGTTCACTGATATCACAAGTGAAAGTGGTGTGTGTGTCAGAGAGAAAGAGACGCTGTCTACACGTGCATGTATTTTTCGTGACTGTGGAGTCTTACAGTACATATGCTGACTGGGGGATTATGTTTTTGATTGACAGGTTTGAGCAGTTTCCAGCAGAGCGTCGCCATGGATCGAATCCAGAGGATAGTGGGCGTTTTACAGAGACCTAACAGCGGGTAAGAGGACGCCCACGTTGTCCCACCATCCACCCTCCAAGTGTTTCTAACTATCTGCACCACTACACACCACGTCTTAGATTTAAATGATTATTAAATTGTAGTTATAACAACAAAGCATCAGCGAGATAGCCTTCCATTTCAAGCCTCATCTCCTGGTCCATGTTTTATTGAACAGTCCTTGGGGGAGGTAGAGTTACAGCATTCACTGGCAGTGCAGAGAAACTTCAGAAGAAAATGTATTTAGATCTATATGCAGGACCATAAAACATCCAGATGTTTTCCTATGCCTTCACCTTAACCTGCCATCTGTTCCTCACTTTAAATTTCTTTTTGAATATGTTTTGTAGGGAGAAGTACCTGAACACTCTGCTCCAGGTGGAGGTGATGCTAAAGGTTTGGTTTCCTCAGATCCACACTCAGCCCGTCTCCGTGGCCTCCAGTGTCGCCACATCTCCCGTTCGCTCCTTCCACAACACTTCCAGCTCCACCCCGCCGCACAAGCACAAGGATCAGTTGCACATTCCCGTCAAGGTGAGAACAACACGTATTCAGTCTACTTATGCACACACCAACACCTCCACAAATTTGAACTGTATAGTCACGTGCAATCTACGTTCCTGCTCATTTTGCAGAAACGCAGACTCAGCTGGACAGGTACGGACTCCCCCACGCCTTCCCCCGTGCTTCTCAAGTGCCCTCGTATCAGTGCGGAAGAGAAGAACGTGAAGCAAGATTGCGACAAAAGGGACGGCCCTCCTTCTCCGTCGTTGGCACCCGATGCAAACCAAAAGTCGGCAGATGTGGCCGGTAACAGCCAGCTAATTGAGGACACAAAGGGAAAGGACAGTGACGGGGAGGAACCAGGCAAGCAATCAAAATACACAGCGGGTCAAAGCTCTGAGCCGAGCCTGACTTGGGTTCACGTCGCCCCGATCCTGTCCCCGCGAAAGGCCTGCCCTTCACACGAGGGCACGACAGTGGCGGGTAACGATGAAAACCAGCACATCGCTGCCGTCCTGCCACCTGGACGGAGGGGCAGTCCAGCCATGCAAGACAGCTCCATCTCTTCCACCACACCCTACAACAAACACCCCAAAAATCTGAAGAAGCCAATCCGGTGCCAAAGCCAGCCTACTACCGGACAACAGAGCGAAAGCGAGACCGGCGAGACATGTCAGGGTCAAAGTCCTCAAGTCACGCTTACGCCTTTGCCCGAGGTGTGCCCCACCCCCTTGGAGACCTGATGCATTGAACAAGCAAAGAGCCGGCAGCCTCGCTTTGTTTACACCACCGGGCTGAAAGCTGCTGCGTGAGGAAGAAGAGACGAGGCTGCAGGCCTGTGATTATAGATGCATTAAAGGGAGGAAGGGGAGGAAAGAATTGTAGGTAACAACTGATGGATCATACTTAACCCCTCATCAAAACCACAACTGCAACCGATATTTCAAAAAGGACATAACGTGTTTAAACGAATCAAATCAGTTCGAGTTGATGATCACAATTACACAAGAAGCTAAAGGTGCACAAAAGCAGTTGTGGTTGAGGGGGGATAGGAAAGAAGAAAGCCTAAAGCTGAAAGGCTATTTACAGCTTATTGATCAATAGGAGAGATTTTGAAGAATTTTCAAAAAGCAAATAATAGTTTCTCCTCCGCATGAAAGCAATCACTATATTCCGAGAGTACTGTTTCGGCATCTAACTTGAGGGACGTACTCGATCAGAAATTAGAAAGGCTGATGTCAATATTCAGAATGAAAGCTTCCAGGGTTTACTGTGATGAGGTAACTTCAAACCAGAGTGAGCAACACAGGGTGAGCTGAATTTGATGCTAGTCTTACAGCAGGAGACGTGTTTGGCGTTACATCCACTTGTAGATAGAATTGAAGCATCTGGCTTGAAGAGGAAACGTGACATTTGAAGTCCTTGGAAATCTTGTAGCTAGAGATGTGAGAAACGCAGTGTACAGAACGCAGCATTATACTGTACTTGTGGTGTGTTAGTCATCTGAGACTGTGGAAAGAATGATGTCATCAACTCACGAATGTAATCCAACAACTGTTTGGGCGTTTGGCATCGAGAGGTGTGTCATCACAGCGATCAGAGGTAAACTTGTTTTGTCACGCTGTGGAATCGGATGTCAAACTGATCGGCAATCAATGTCATGAAAATCCAAGAAAGACTTTTAAAAGACCAGCTGGTGGAAAAAACACGGACTACTCAAAGACGAGTGACTCTCGGGTCCCACAGTTAATTTATTCATGTGTTGATCGGACACGGCATTTATTTATTGTTTGTTTTTATTTATTGGGCAGCTGATATCGCCTGCTGTGCGCTTGCATAGTTTGGCCTACAATTGTTATGAGGGGATTTGGAAGGTGCTGTTTGTGGTTTTTATTGCTATCACGAGGAGGAAAACAAAAAAACGAAGGAAGTGAAATGTTATGATTGGACTATTGGACTACTGTGCCTTTTTACCAAATAGGATGTGTTCAGAAAAGCATTTTGGTGCTTTCAGTGCATTCATACTGCGTTTTGATTGTTTGCTTGGATTTCACAAAACCAGTACACTTTCAATCATGAAAGCATACATGTAGTCAATTTAGCTTCTGATGTTACTACACACAGCATCCAAATCATAGACATAGATAAAGATGGACGACACATCTCCACTTCCTCCCACTGTTTAGAAGTGAAGCCAAAATATCCCGGATACGGGAGCTGCCATCTTAAGATTTTGATGTCATTTGGAGCCAGAGTCTGTGCGGTAGTGTTTGGGGGGGGCTGAAGCGCCAAGGTATCGAGGTCCCGCCTATACACCCGCCTGAGCCAATCACGAGCCGAGTGCGGCGACAGCATGCTAGCATGAGCCACCTAGCTGCTGCGTTAGCACCACGGTAGCTGATTGGCTAGAAGGACTCAACAACTAACCATATTATCTCTATAACTACATTTACGATCCAATTGACACACGTTTTGTTACAAAGACTTGTGACAGTTATGGAAAGTCAAAGTTACAGTTGCATCTGTCAATCATGCTGTCTCACCAGCTTTTTTATAGCGTCATATAATGAATTAAAATCAAACTTATCAGACAAATTAACACTTGAACATGCATCAGCGTGTTAAGAACTACCTAAAATGACAGAAACCATTATTTTATTTGGCGTATACTTTGACTTTTTAGTTTGGCCCTTGTCTCATCCGCTAACCTGGAGGAGGTGGGATTTATGACCTATACTGCAGCCAGCCACCAGGGGGCAATCGAGATGTTTTGGCTTCACTTTTGGGGAGCTGTCATGTCGTCCATCTTTATATACAGTCTATGGTCCAAAAACAACAGTATCATCAAGTATCTATCTACTGCTTCAAAACCTGGCGTCCAGCTCTCGTATTCAGACATCTACAGTTACATAAACTGCCTACATCTCCAACTTTTACGCACACACACCAACAGCAGTGGCTACTAATTGTCATGTAGTATTAAAGTATAGCCTTCCTTTGGAGCTTTTCTTTTGGTTCTGATCAACAGACTGAACTGCACTTGAAGCTGGTGCTCTTGAAAACTTGAAAAAAATGAGAGAAAATACAAATGCAAGGGAAGAAATCTTTATTTGCACCACCCTCTACTGCTGCTATTCTGATTCCAGTTCTAATTTAGAGAGATGAAATCTGGAAATCTGCTCACAATATTCTTCTAAATGTAGGAGGGGTTTTGGTGATGTGATTGGATTTACCTATATTGCAAAAGTATTGTAAATATTTAGACTAAAATATTTTTAAATTGGTATGAGTGGTTCATACACTATTTACATAAATCGAGAGGAGGGATATCCACGTCTCCTCCAAACACCACATGTGAACACAGAGCCACTGGCAGCCTCCATTTTACTGCCTATGTTTGTGGAGTAAGGACTGCAACGACCCTCAGTCACAGACCCAGAGTCAGACCGTCTTACCCCATCGTGACAGTACGATGCGCCAGACGCTGACTCTTGGTGAGAGGCTGGGGGTGTCCTCCACCCCACTCCTGTTTTTATATGGTTGTGGTATGACAGAGAAACCAATTGCACTTATTTTTCATTGTTTATGTCCTATTTTCATGTATGTTTTCTACTGCAGCGACCACTGCTGATTGGTCAGAAATAATGTCTTGTTTATTGTAGCTGCCTTTTTTTTGTTCTTAAACTGTAAAAGCTGACTGTAGTTCCCTCCTCACCTCGCCTCCCCTCCCCTCCCCCAACTCTGCTGCATTCGTCTGCCCTTGCCCTCTCTCCTTCATCTCCCTCAATCCTGTTAGTACCTTTTCTATCTTAACTAAACTCTGTCTTTCTCTCACTCCCATCTTTACATGATATTACTCTTCTGGCTACTTTTTTTCAATAATGATGAGCAGGAAAAAAAAATCTTTTAATAAATGACACATTTTTGAAACCTGAACTGTATTTTTGTGCTTGTTTGTGAACTTTTTACACATTTATGTGTCGCACAAACATTTGAATATTTTGTTTTCTTTTTCATATGATATGCAACAATGCGTGTTTTGGAAAGCAGCTCTCACTAAACAGATGTGTGACTCAGCGGGGTGCAGATTTACAGACTGTACATTTTGAAGTATGTGCGTGTGTGTGTGTGGACGGGGGGGGAGTGGGTGAAGGGTTGGAGAGGATAGCGAGAAGGAGGGGCGGCAGGGTGCAGCCTCGGTAATCTGACTGGCGGTAGTGGGGGGGCTGGCTGATCCTCCAACCAGCTGCTTCTACGGAGCGAAAACACACTGCTGTAGCTTGTTTATTTCATGAGATAAACAATGAGTAAATACCTCCTATAGGTAGTAGAGAAGAGCCTCGCATGGTTGTATCTGTAGTGCAGAACAGTCAAACGGGCTCACGTCTGATCTCTGCACCCAGGCGTGGGGAATTCAGTCCCTCTAAAAAAAAAAATCAAAGGGTGAGAGTCAAAAGTTAACCTCAGCGTTCACTCCCCAAAGCGTCCTGCGCTCCTGTTACAATCCATAAAACATCTGTGTTGTCAGGGTTGTATTATTTTCTATACAAAACACAAGAGGTGATTTTTATATCTCTGTAATATGAGATGGAAATCCCCAAATTGCTGAAACACACTGGGTGCCAGTTAATTGTAATATTATGTAAAATAAATTAATGTAATTTTTACATCACAATAGTATAATTCATTGGTAAAAAAACAAAACAGCAAAGCTGTAGACACAATGCTGTGAACTATTGGTGGTAAAATAATAATCAACTATTTTGATAATGGAGCAATTGTTGGAGTTAGTTTTTAAAGCATAAACACAAAAATATAATCCAGCTTCACCAGTGTGAGGATTTGCTGCTTTTTCTGTTTTGTGTCATTGTGTTTTGGATTCATGGTCTGACAAAACAAACACATTTTCACTATTTCTGACTTTTTATAGACTAAAGGATTAATCATTTAATCAACAAAATACTTGGCAGATTACTCAATAATTAAAATAATTGTTAGTTTTAGCTCTGATTTCATTTATTTAACGACATAATTTTAACTAAATTTCCTGAATCCAAAAGGCTGAAACCTTCCCCATTTTCTCTCCTCTCCAACATCACATCCATGGATACACGTGCACATGGGCACGACAGTGGCACATTTTAAGAGGGTGTGGTTCTGATTTCTCCCTGCTCAGACGGGATGAAATCAGCCATGCCGCACGTACATACACACACACACACACAAACATACCCGGAGTCGTAAACACACACGCGTGCGCCACTCCCCGCCACACGCTCTGACACACTGACTGGCTGATTTTGTGATGGGCCTGTCTCTGACACACTGACTGTGCTACGTTACAACAACAGAGACCGCCCTCCCCTCCCTCCTCCCCTCTGCCTCCCTCCCTCTCGGCCCCCCCTTGTATCCATGCAGTTTTTAGCAGAGAAGCCCTTGCCCTCCATCCACTCCCCCCCTCTCTTCCTCCTCTGGAGGCTGGAAACGAGGGGCAAGAGGAGAAGGACGAGAAGAGGATGTGTGGAGGGCACACGGAGGAGACATGACCTCATTCAGTTTTTGGGAGCATGGAGGACATTTGTTATTTTTCCCACTTGTTTTCAATATTAATTCTTATTTTTTTCAGTAACTCCACCTGTTTGTGTTTATGTGTTTTTCATTTTTGCCTTCTAAAATGTTGTTTTAAAAAAGTTTTATTCTCCCTCTACATTACAGCCAATTTATCATGCTGTATTTCAATTTGCTGTGTCTATATCACACCACATAGTCCGCAGAAAGGTTGAAAAATATCAGTAATTGTTATTGCATCATACTCAGTTGTTTTCACTTCTCTGAGTATCCAAGCATGTGTTGGATTAACAGAGCGTGTGTGTGTGTGTGTGTGTGTGTGTGTGTGTGTGCGTGCGTCAATAGGATTGCACATAATGAACTTACTGCCCCCTTTTATCCCTTGCTCTGTAGGTTTTAACTGTGGTTTCAAGTCCTGTTGTTGGTTTGAACAAGTTAATGATTTAAGGGTGTCTGTCCAGTTCTGCTGCATGTGCTATGTGCATAATGAAGGGAATGACACAATGAGGTGCTTATTCACTTATTCCAAACTCCCCTCCCCCACAATACACTCACTGCACTCCAGTGAAACTCACGTGAGGCGAAGCCACACTGTGACTTTACAACTACACACAAACGCAAAGACATGGTAGGAAGAGCACGCTCAACACACTTTGCTCTTACTCACCCAAAGTCCTCGGGGGGTTTTAGTGCAGACCAGTCCCAAAACAGCCTTGATGCTCATTAAAATTGCACAGTGGCCAGCCCTGGGATGGAAATCAGAGATACTTCGAAGTCATAGCTGGCTTGCTGGAGCTCACAGCGGCTGACGGGCCTCGATGTGTGGGGTAAGACGCTGCTCTGCCTGCCATCTGTGGTCCCCATCACAGGGGACACGGTAAAGACGAGAGATACCATTTTCAAGGGCACACGTGTATCTCATGACATTGTGTGTGATATTTGGGGCATGGCCGAGCTACAGGCAAATAACATCCTCATCAGTTTCTTTGGCCTGAATGTGTTCTCGGGAGCGTGATGACGCCGTCTTACACGACTGCTCAATTATTCAAGTACAGTGGGTGAAAGGGAAACACCACATAGAATATACTGAGGAAGGGGGTGCGTAAAGAAGGCAGACTTGGCAAACAGAGGGGGTTATGAATGAGAAATAAGTGGCAGATAAAAGCTTACACTCTTGGTAGACGACTTGGGATTCAGTGCAAGCACGTGGACTCACACTGACACACACACTGAGGTCCATGTGTGTGAAGTAAAGACAGCAGAGTCCCCTGAGATTATATATTCCAAGATGATTTACAGCCCCTGTCAGATACAATGAAATAAAACTGGGTCAGCATGATGAAATGTACCATAACTACACACTTGATGAATCAAAAAAACGTGCGAGGGGAACATAGGGGATAACTTAAATGAGGTAATAAATTATGCACTTATGTAATATTCATTGTATCGTGGCAATAATGAACATTAATGCACTCATCTGACATTACGTCGTGATTTAGCATGTTGAGGATGAAATTTGTTCAGCCGGTGAAAGGAAACACTTGTGTGAGACTCAACAATTAGTGCTTTGGAAAACCTGCAGACTAAATGCCTGGCGTTCCAGTAATATAACAGATTAATTCATACAGCTCTCACCACACAGTTCATGATGTTGTATTACACTTGTTTTAGCTGCACGGACAAGTGGAGTCCACGGTTTGCCAGTGTGGGTAAGAGCATGTGTGTGTGTGCTTTGTTTTTCTGTGTGTACTTGTATAGAAATGTCTGTGGTATTGTGTTATTATGTGCTGAGGTGTCATTACATAATAGAGTTGGCTGGAGAGAGAGTGGGGGGGCAGACAGTGGTGATGGTGGTAGCCGGGTGGGTAAATGTGAGTGAATGTGTTGTTTACTGTCCCGCTAATCGTTTGATTAGAACCAGATTAAGGCATTACGCTTGTAAATGTCATGTAAATATTTAACCTGGTTGTTTTACTAAAATTAAGGGCAAAATTGGAGTAAGAACTACCCGACTGACGGACAGGATTTATCTATTAATCTTGCAATTACTGTCTCGTTGAGTGCTGAAATTACTAAATAATCAATTTGTTAATCAATAGAAAATTTACACCAAACATTTTCTGGTCCCGTCTTTTTTTAAATAGGAGGATTTGCTGGATAAGAAATTGCATATTTAATACCACAGTTACAGTGGTTACTTCATTGGTGGTACAAGAGGTGAGGTAGTTGTTCATGTTTATGTGATGTGAACATCATTATTACCCACGAAGAAGTATCTGTTAACAATGTTCAGAACAGACATGAAAAGAAAAGAATATAACAAGTGCAATTTTATATGCATCTCCTCCAAGTTGTATGTTTTCTGTATTATGTGTGATGAATGAATAAAAAAATATACCAAAAATGAAAAAGAAACTGCATATTTTTGGGATTTTGGACTGCTGATAGAAGATAAAAATCAATCTGAAGACAACTAACGATTACTTTCATTATTAATTAATCTACCAATTATTTTCTTGACTAATCGTTCAATTGTGTGGTCTATACATAGAATGTCAGCAAATAGAAAATAAATGGCCATTACAAGTTCCCACATGGAGACATCTTAAAATGTCTTGTATTGTCCAACCAACAGCTCAAAACCCAAAGATACTCAGTTTACAGTCATGGAAGATGAAGGAAAGCAGCAAATATTCACATTTGAGAAGTTGGAACCAATTATTTTCCCCATTTTTGCTTAAAAAAATACTTTACAATTACAATTCATCTATTATCAAAATAGTTGCTGATAGGTGTGGGAATCACCAGCGGCCCCATGATATGATATTATCACAATACTTAAGTCACTTTACGATCTTATTGCAGTTTTAAACATCTTGCGATATGCTGAGTATCGCGATAAGATATATTGTGATTTATTGTGATTTGTCACCTTTTTTCAACTGCAAATTATGCAGTTTTTCAACATCTGTTTTATGTAATAAGATACAGTTTTCACTCTGTTCATCTCAGAGTTTTCATTCACATATCTTGAGGTCAGAGGTCAAGGGACCCTTTTGAAAATGGCCATGCCAGTTTTTCCTCTCCAAAATGTAGCGCAAGTTTGGAGCGTTATTTATCCTCCTTCCTGACAAGCTAGTATGACATGGTCAGTACCAATCGATTCCTTAGGTTTTCTAGAAACATCCTCTGAAAGACAGAATGGCGGCTGTTGGATTGTTAAGAGGATAATAGTTTATATAATAAAAGATTGATATTTGATGTTTGTGTACTGATACAATATTACCACGCAAAATAATCGCAATACTACTATTCCCCCTCCCCTAGCTGTTGATTAATCTTCTGTTGATTCACTAAGCAATTAATAAACTAATTATTTCAGGTTAGACATTACCTTGGGCCGCTGTGAAATTGTGATGGATATTTTTCACAATTAACATTTTGTTGACCGGAAAGAAATTAACAGATTAATCAATGAGCAAAAAAGTGTGAGTTGCTGCCATATTCTCTTTTACATCTTAGTGTGGCGTTTTGATACTGCACATAGACCTGAAAGGTCACATAGTGAACTAGGTCCAAAATTGTGTTTGTATACACGGTGGGTTGTGGAGGAAATAGGTCACTGGGTTAGTGGTGCTAATGATAGGTTTCTTTTAAACCACCAAATATCCTCCCAGATACCAAATTGGGGGACTGCAAACCACTTTTATGACTCTGCAGAAAGAACATATCTGGCAAATAATAATACCCTGTGTACATACTGCACAGTACACTACAGTTTGTCCCGACACGATACTGGTATACTGGTACACAATGTTAGTGAGTGAAAGTATGGCCGTGGATTGTTGTAGAGGGAGTGGTGGGGTGAATTTTGGCAGACTGGTGTAGCCTCAGGCACACTGCTGCATTCATGCTCACACTACTACAACTGCACTCAGTTGACCCACATCATGCAAAGATATAGAGAAATGAGTGGGTGGGCTTACAGAGGAAGGAAACAGAGATCACCTGATAATGCCATGTTTTTAACAGGGTTTCATGGACTAGTCTGTGATTAGTTAGGCAACAGCTAGGCAATGTTTAACAAAAGGAGATTATGGATAGGTTGTACTATTATCATGCAAACAAAGTCCTTAGGGCAGGCAAGTGGAAATGTAAGGTAATTAAACCCATGTTGTGGACGTTTTGCTTCAGTTTATCGGTTCATTTCCTGGTTAATAGGCTATTTTTAGGCTACATTTAATATCAACTTTGTCATACAGACCAAACACCTCTGTGTTTACTGACAACAATTACAAGAGAATGTAGATAATTATACATAATTAATGATTACAACATAATAGTTGTTGGTTCACACTGACTCTATCTTAATTAGGTCATTTAACATGACCCACTTTGGCTGGCTTAACAAAATTCAACACTTAAAGTAAATTAACCAAAGCTGCAGGATGAGTGAGAGACCAAGTAATAACCATAAGAAATACAAAAATTGATGCATGGACATCCATTAAAGTGGCAGTAGGCAGTATATTTTTGGCATCGTTGGGCAAAAATTCCATAATAACCTTTCAGCATATTGTAATTCAAGTGTAATAATAATTATAGTGAGACAAATTTAAGAAAATGTAATTCAAGTATATGTATAGCTCAATAAGGAAGCTGGTTAATAATTAATAATTGACCTATGGAGAAGGGGTGGGATTAAATAACTTTATATCTTCTCACTCCTTTTCGAATAAGTAAATCAAGGCATCAAGTGTTGACAATTTATTTTTCTTACGCTTTTCATTATATGTAAATACTACTTGTTTCTGACTGTCCACTTGTTGGTATGAAGATTCTTTTTCTTTATTTTTTATTTTATTTTTTTGTATTCTACATGTTCGAAATAAATTTTGAAATGAAATGAATGAAAAGTGTTTTGTTGTTTATTGACTTCAATATAACCTGACTTTTCATCACAATTTAACAAATAAACAGGTGTAACCTTGAAGGACAAACGGGACACTTACCTCCGAGTGCAGCCAAAGCTGCAGGATGAGTGAGACACCAAGTAATAACCATAAGAAATACAAAAATTGATGCATAGACATCCATTAAAGTGGCAGTAGGCAGTATATTTTTGGCATCATTGGGCAAAAATTCCATAATAACCTTTCAGCATATTGTAATTCAAGTGAGGACAAGGGTACAAGATCTGCAAATTAGCTATGGCTAGAAAGTCCTATATACCTTGCATCGGTTGCACTTTAATCAAGTGGAATAATGCCTATGTATTGTCCCTGTCAAATAAACTAATAAATAAATACATAAAAAGTGTTTTCTTGTTTATTGACTTCAATAAAAACCTGACTTTTCATCACAATTTTCAAAATAAACAAGTGTTACCTTGAAGGACAAACAGGACACTTCCCTCAGTGTGCAGCTAGGTGGAAACAACGAACATGTGACCGACAGGACTGCCGCGTAAATTGGCCACGAAGAAGAAGAAACAACAGCATTCATTTCCGGTTCCGGGTCGTTGCTCAGAAACGTCGTGTGGACGGCGCGACCAAACAGAAAGTTTTACATTAAAACTAGTCAGTTTTTAGTGTTTTACGCTTCTTAAACCTGATAGTTTCTGTTGGATTTATACGACGTGAGTCTGATAAAGGAGAAAGGCATAATCTAAAGGTTTGTAATGTTAAATTAAGCGGTTATTCGCTGATTTATTGGCAGCTCGTAGACGTTAGTATGCTAACGTTAGCTAACAGCGTCGTTAGCCGGAGGAGTTTTGGCGGATGTAACGTTAGTTGAGTTTTGCTGCTGGTTAGCACATGTTTCAGCCAATCCAACACAACAGCTATCTACTGTGAAGCCACTACTGCAAGTTATGGACTGACTTTTAGTAAACAATGTTGTGTAAAGTGGGAAACGTTATAGGAGTGAGACAGAAGAGAGGTTTGTGCTCATGTAGCCCTGTTTGGGACTGTGTCACATCAGTGTGTGTGTGTGACACAGTCCCAAACAGGAGAAAGACACATGGTTAATAATGTGGTTCATCAGCGTTTATGAATGATGTTGCATGTTGTAAATTGTGTGATGCTCTGCAGGATTGGAAGATGTCTCATGTAGCCTTGTTTGGGACTATCATTAACCCAAACAGCACGAAGACATATGTATTTAACCTTTATTTATCCAGGTAGTACTCATTGAGATTAAGAATCTCTTTTGCAAGAGAAACCTGGCCGCATTTAAACATACATTAAAGTTTCAGACGCCACAACATAAAACAAATGCAATATAAATACATAACATAATATCATACAAAACACATTGAAATCAAGTGACAGGATGAAAACACATGGTTAATAATGTGGTTCATCAGCGTTTATGAATGATG